>PNEQ01030005.1:76088-101304 GCA_003012365.1 Medauroidea extradentata | reverse complement strand
GTCAGGAATGTGTAGGTTTGGCTTATAGCAAGCAAGTACAATATCTGTCCACAATTTGTATGTAAAGTAAATACACGGAAAAAATATTTTGTGGCAGCTACAAAATATTTTGAAGGTATTTACCATGCAATATATATTTTGTGGTGACAGCAAAAACATTTTGTTGACACCACTAACATACTGTGGCCCCCACTAAATTATTTTGTGGTTGCTACGAAATAATTTTGCACGGAGTGCTTCCTACAAAATATTTCTTTCAGTGTACAATTGAAGAATAACCACTTTTATAAGCTTTGTAAAGACTGCACTTTTTAAGATATGACTAATGAAATTAATAAAATATATTCTTGTTCAAGTACTCTGTTCAGAGTTTCGATACTTAATGACATTGTTTTTTTGGGTTAACGTTTTTTGTAAAATTATTCCTGCCAGAGTGAATGCATGCGTTTCTGCACATATTATGCTATTAATTTACTAGTTTTTTTGCTAAGCAAACAGGTTTTCGGGAGCTTGCAAGATGTAGCAAGAACAATAAAAGTAATGACGCTTATTAATACGTACCAGTTTTCTGGTTGGAAATACCATAGCTTCCGGGTGGTTTGTTTTGACGAGGCTCGACGCTCGTGGGAACCGCCATGCATGTTCTTGAAATCGGTTAAAATTTACAGGTTTGTAAAATTCTCCAGTAACTCGAATAGTAGAAGTGGGTTGATACAATGCAAACAACGGATTTAATTCCGAGTTACATAAATGCTTGACACAACACCGTAATAGAAATGTATAATATGTTATGCGAAATGGCTAATGGTTGTCAGTCAAGTATAATTTACACGAGAGAATAACTTCGAAATTATGGTATAATTTGTAAATCATTATTTCTTGTTATTATTACAGTCTATATCTTCTGTTCGCAACAATAGGTTTGTAAAAAGTTAAGGGATTATCCTACGGGAGAGAATATACGTATGTATTTTTAATGCTTTTTTTATCAAAACTTTATATTTGGTTTATTAAAATTAAATTTAATAAGTTTATAAACCTTTGTACGCAGAAACGAGATATCAATGTTTAAATATCCGTACCTTAGAATTCTTGTGGAATAAATAAAAAAATCCAGTTTTGAATTCAGCTACCAAGTGACTCATTTTACTTTGCCGCATCACATATCCCAGTTCATAACTTATGCTTCTTTGTGAATACAGTGTATAAATGGCCAAGAATAATGCAAATAATGTTTATGGTTCAGTTACATAATATTAATATGTTTATTCAATTGACTAAATTGATAAAACTCCAGATGCAAAACCAAATATTTGCAAAGAACTATTACCCTCCATCGGAGTAAGTTTAAAGTTAACCTTGTCGGTTCTAATGCTTATAGATCTGGAAATTATCCCTTGTCAAATTGATAATATCAAGATCCTTATTAAACAACTTTGGGCACGTTTTGCCTTGTTTCGCCTATTTATTTCTTCTACAGTTACTATCCGCAACGTGTATGATCATCGTATCTTCAACATATAACAACGCGTAAATATACGACCACATCGGAAATATATTAGACTTTATTACGGTCAACGTTTTTATACTGTCTTGCGGACTCAGCTTGAAAGAATGCAGTTATCTTGCTAGATGTGTAGGGGACATCGTAACACTGGACACGCATCCAGTCATCGGGCTCAGCATTCCCAGGTACACGGACACATGACCGTGAGTTTCCACGCTTTCTGCGAGGATCATATTTCCCAAGACGAGCACGAGTACTTCTCATCGGCAATGCGTTACATTTCCTGCCAGCATCCTACGCGCATTTGCTCTCTCTCTCTCTCTCTCTCTCTCTCTCTCTCTCTCTCTCTCTCTCTCTCTCTCTCTCTCAACTCCTGCGGCGACCGTTCCAAGAGTATCGAAAGTATAAAAGTTTGTGAAAAAGATGCCTATTTCCCGCCAACTCCCTCACACCCAAAACGCTCTCTGCCGCGACCTCGTATTTATATTTGCCCCCGTAGACCGTTGCATGTCGTAAAACGGTGGAACTCTACATTGGAATACGTGCGGGGTGCCTACCTATTCAGACGCAGACCTGATGCGGCAGGTAAAAAAAAACGATGGCTAGGGAAAGAGGTGGAATTGGCGTGGGTAGCTGCAGAAGGTTGCCATTTCCTAGTATTTCTCTCGCTCTCTCTGTCTCTCTCCTCAAGTACCTTCAGCCTCCGTCTCTCTCTCTCCCTAGACGCCCTTCCAAAAAAAATGTAATAGGGGTGAGGGGAGGTATTGTGGCATTTATCGAACCCCTGCGCATGATAGCCACAATAAAGTGGTTCCCGAAAACACCCTCCCTGGCGCAATTCATAAATCACGAGCGTTATTCTGGGCACTGCCGACTTTGCTGCCTTCCCCATCGGAGCCCACCGCATCCCCGAGCCCAACATACTTGCTGGCCAGGTGGGTGAGGGGGTGGTATCTGCAGTCTTTCCCCCTCCCCTCAGTCCAGCTTCTTCTTCCACCCTTTTACAGCCTTCCTTGAACCACAAGCGACGTCTGGCCAATGAAGTTCGTCCCCAGCTGACCACAACCACCGTCTGCTCAGACCCTGAGCCCGAGAAGGACATGCTGATTATGGACTTGTGGGAGGAAAAAAAAGGAAGGAAAAGGTAGGTGCTAAAAAAAGGAGATGTTAGAAGATATACGGATGTGAAAGATTGCGGGCCAAAGAACGGCAGATATAAGTGACTTTCTCTTAATGTAAGAAGTCGGTTTGACGCTACCAAGTTGTGGCTGATGAAATAGGGATACGTGGTTTTCAGCACCGACATCGCTTATCGTTAGGAAACGTTGGCACATCTACAGATAAATTGTTATATTGACAGCACTCAACAGTTCTCTCCATTATAAGCTACGCGAAGAAAGGAAGCATTCAGAAAATTAAGTCTTAATCAAGGTCTTAAAATTGAGCTAAACATTACGTACCTATAATTTTCAGATAAATTTCCTAGTTTTTAACCGTTATGTAGCACTCCCATAGCCCGGAATTTTGATGGCTTTTCTGATGCTTACAGAAATTCTCAAAAAATATTAAGTTACAGCAAAATAACTTAAATTATTTCTTATAGAAATTGTTTTTATAGATGTCCCTGAATCATTATAAGAATTTATTATTGTCTTGTAAGATATAGAAAAATATATTTTAATCTTGCACAATTGCTTTCATGGATTCGCGGGACGACTCAGGTTCGGAATTTTCTGCATAAATATTGAAGGTAGAAATAATGTTCTCTGGTATCTCCTACGCTGTAAGCAACTAAACTGATTTTACAAGTGTATATAATATTAAATTTTTCCTGCTATGCACAAAACAGTAACCACAAACCACGAATTTTGTGTGTGCGCGTGTGTGTTTGTCTATATATATATGTATATATATATTTATTTATTTATTTATAATCGTTTCAGAGTGAGGTTATGGGAAACACATTTTGAGTATAGTATTCCTTTAAATAAGAATATAAAGTCGAAAAATAAAATTGACCGTATAATATATACAATTTTATCACTCAAATAAAATGCGTGACTTTTTTGTCTTTCACAGCACAATATTGTACAGTGTGACCGTACCTGAAAACTTCCTCTCTTAATTAAGTTAAAAATAATGTTATACAATTTCGTTAAAAATGACAAGAAATTGTCCCAGTTTTTACAATTTTATTAGATACCATATAACAAATTTATAAAAAGACGATCACGTTTCATAAATTAAATACAATTATAATACAGAGACCGTATATTTACTCATCAGGAGCCAGACGAACATTCTCGTGATGTCACACCAGTTTTCTCAAATATTGACCATTGAACTATGTCAGACCAGCAAAGAAGTTCCATATTATGTTTTGAACTCGTACAACTGATTTACAGCATAATTCCATGCCATAACTCATACTTTTTATTGAGTCCCTGATCTAAGTGATTTTCACCTGAAGCCTAACGACATTAAATATTTTAATGTTCCTAGTTAGGATGTGTAACTCTGGAGTTTTTATTTGAAAACATACACAAATAAGTAAAAAGTATTGTGTGTTTTATAATCATTTATTTCTTATTTAAAATTCAAGCAGCTTGTTATTAAAATTTACTCGACCTGGTTCATAAATGCGTTAAGATCACCGTTCTATTATACAATATTCCTTAATCCTATCGTATTTGACGTCACAAAACGCGCATGAACTACCACCTTCTTCACCTTGCCTCGACAGCTTTGAGATAGATGAATCAATAAAGTCTTAGCCTACAGAGAATGCTGCACTAGCTTCAATATCCACATTAGTAAATTTTTTAAAAGTAATTTCTTTATTATTTTATATAATTTTTGTTACACTTTAATATCATAGGAACCTCTTATTAGCAACTATTTTATTTGTTATAAGTAATATTTTATTTATTTATGTATTATCTCCACACGGACCTGTAAAATATTGATTAATTTAAGAATATTCGTTAATATTTTTTTATTTTTTTAAATTTATGTTTGACATAAATTACAATCTTTAATATCACTAACATCAATACGTAAGTACTATTTCTCCCTTCAATCCATGTAATTCAATTCATATTGATTTATGTAAATTAATATTACTTTCACAGCATTTACTGTTTTCCTATTTTCTATCGCAAAATTAATGCGTACTTTTCATAAGAAATATCAGATACATGCATTGCTTTCTCCTTTCCTATACTCATTCTAGGCCTCTGCTGTACTGATTTCTGATAATTCACTAATATGATTTTTTAAGCACTGTAATGTACGTAGTCTTAGAATCGCATTATTTTTTATCGTATACGACAATCTCTAGACCAGCTACGTGTACGGTCTCTTCTTCTCATCGAACGCACCTATTGCTTAAGAGAGTTAAACACCAGAGTAATTTTCCGCGTTTGATGCGCGGAGACAGATAAGGTTCAGCTTTCCACACTCGACTGTAACATCGTGGCCTCTACTCGCGGCGCTCCAAACTGGCGTGAAGTGTTTTCCTACTAATATTTGTCCTACGATACTTAAAAGAGGCGATCCTACAATTTTATTTTTGGATTGTTTGTAGTAAAGCCCAAAGCGTGCTTCCAACGTTGTGTTTTACGAATTCAGGTGGTAATTTTCCAGTTACAGCTATCTAAAAATGCCGTTTTTAGCCATTTTGAGGAGTCCCAAGTAAGTACGCTGTATTGACAGAAGCCTAGTTTAACTGTGTGTTCTTTTCGTAGAACGACATATTGAGAATAAGTTTGTTTGTTTCGCGAAGGAAAGAATAGGCGTGACATGCTACAATACCGCTCATGCGTCAGGTGCATAAGCCTCTAAGTACCACTACACAAAACATATTTTTGCCTTTTTTTCCAACGTAAATATTATATTTAATTTCTGCTCCCATCATATTCATACGTGTTTTCATAATCATTTATTTAGTAATTCCCCACAAGTTAAATACGCAAATTACATTTCCTTTCTTAAAAAATTATTTTATGCAATAAGAAATATATACGTGGTGTAAAATATGGAAATACTTGAAGAGATGCACTTAGTTATATAGATCGGTACAGTCATGATCACTCCATTTTGTAATACTATTGGATATGTAATTAAAAAGGTTACACACATTTTGTACGTTATTTTTAAGTTCTAGAAAGAAGATTTTGATACTGTTGCATAAATTTGTAAAAATTAACAAATTAATTTATCTAAGGAAAATACTCGTAATGAATGACAGTCGCACGAATCGAACAGTTTTGATATCAAATAATTTTTTAACACACCACTCGTATAAGTATTCAGGAAATCTGGTCTATTAGGTTCCCTTTGAACATTAAAGAAGACCGTAACGCGACACCCAACACTTAGATATTATTTACGATTGAAGTGTTTGGTGGATGAAGGGGGCATGTTACTTCTGAGAAAAAAAAAAAGCAATTTAAAGCTTATCCAACATGATGAATCTTATGACTTGCTTTACATATGCTACGAACAAATTACAAGTATTGTGAAGTTTAAACACACCTTGGAAATTTTTCTTCTAAAATATTTTTTATTGAATGTTTCTGAGAAGTTCATAAATGTGACATACCCCCTTCATCCACCAAGGCCTTTAATTTATCTTAAGGGGGAGTGTTAGACAATTGTATTGTATTTTCAGATTCTGAGCTATAACGCTTATTCAAATTGTATTTTAATAATTTTCTCTTCGAAAAAGCGTAGAATATATTATTGGTAAACTGCTTGACTTAGAAAATAATGGAATCTTTCATTAATTCGTCATGCAGAATCATTGCCATAGAATTTTTGAAAGTTAACCTATAATTCTCTTGAAAAGACTCTGCATGACGAATTAATGAAAGATTCCATTGTTATTTATTTCAAGCAGTTTACCAATAATATATCATACGCTTTGTCGAAGAGAAAATTTTGATAAAACAATTGGAACAAATGTTATGGCTAGAAAACTGTGAAACAATAAAATTAAAAAACTCACACTTAAAGGCTTGTTCCTTTGTTTTTTTTTTCAGACTGATGCCAATAACTCAAATATTTTTTATCCAAAAAATTTGAAAAAATAATTTTGACAATGTGCAGTCACATGATGCACAATACTGTGGATGCGTTTTTAAAAATTAATGTACAATTTGTCAGCAAAAAAATATTTTGCTTCGTTTTGGCTTATTTTCACGACAAAAAAAATCGACCATTGGGTAACGAAATCTAAAAAACAGTTCAGTACACTGCTACAAAAATATTCAGCTACAAATTGTGGCATATTATTGTCAAAACTGTACAGCAAAATTTTGATGTGAGTATTATGTAGCAAAAAATATATATTTTCTAAATCACTGCAAAACTAAGGAGCAAGCCCTTAACCACTCCCCTTTTACCGCACCTTGCTATGTGTTGATGGTAAAAAAAAAAACCTTAAGTGCACCGCTTAGATAAGTGTTTACTACGTTTTCGTGAGTTAGAATTACGTGGTTTTCTCTACATTATTACATATGCATCAATCGTGCCAACGTATGAAAGGTAAAAGCTGTTCAGACAAGTTTACTAAATGTTACTCTTCAAGCATTGAGTGCATCCAAACCTAGCCGTTGATCACAACAAAAAAAAATGTCAATTTCGCTTATCTATAAAATAAATACAATCTTCAGACAGATAAGAATCTAGCCAAGGATTAAATTATGACTTTACCTTCAGACTTACCAAAGATAAAATAATTCTGTTACCGCTTGAAGTAACACACGTACGTAAAACATCGACGATACGGACAGGCGTAAAAACGATATGGTACAAGTTGTTTACGACAATGTAGTCCTTAACGCCCGTCCGCTTCTCCCTCCCCTAACACCCCCCCCCCCCCACCCCATGTGCATTGACGGTCACATGTGGCTCGCTTAAGGTGAACATATGGGTGCTTCTTGAAATACATTAAACCTAGTAAGGGTGTCTGCCATACTTCATACGCAAACCATTCTAACAAACACACAAAACACTGCTCAAAAATTATAACCAACATAAAATTTACTACCCATGCATAACAGAATAAAAAGCAATATTTGTCTCGTTTAGTTCAAAGTTCAGCGATCTATTTATATCGCAGAAGGATGATAGGCAAAATTAATAACGAATTGAAAAATAATTTTATTTAAATTACAGGTTATTCATAACGAGTAATAAGTATTTTTAAATCAAAAAAAAAATATACAAACCATGAAAAACTTAAAAAGTAAACCGTTTTGAAGAATATCTAATGGTTATCACAATGAAGTTTTGTACGACTTCCTCAATATTACGTTAAAACAAACTAACGTTTTATACTGTGTGGGGATTGTAGGTGAAATTAACAAATATGTAGACAATGATGAGTTTTTTTAGCCCGGGCCGGCGGGGGGGGGGGGTTTGAACCCCAGAGAGACTGAAAGAAACCAGACGATGTTTCGCAATTGCCTTCCACAGTCTGGGTAAATAAAATAAAAAGAAGTCGTTCGTACAACTAAAAATATATTATTAAAATTTTACGTATAGTAGTTTTGCAAAACCTCGACTGGTTTTAGCAGTAATGCCTAACGTCACCGCGTCAATAACGCAGTATATGACTCATATGCCTCAGAGGCGCCGAAGCGTGTTGAGGAAGCGCATGACTCTTGTTTGTTTTCTCACATCAAGCCAGGGTAAAAAGGTGCATTTTGAGGAGAAGACAACATATTATCAAGTCTACGTTTCTCACAGTGGGTGCAAATTAAACCTAAAATTTATACCGTTCATGTACTTCTAGAAGTGTTGAGTAGTAATATATTATTTTGTTCTAGCGTTGACTTCTAACAGAGAAAACCTTCAGTAACGAAGGATAGTTAAATCAAAGTTTAATTGTAAGGTGTACAAATGTTAAATATGTTGTCTATCGGTCCTATAGTTCTTGACGTATTTCATGTGATCAAAAAAGTTCGAAGTACAACATTTTTTTAAAAAAATTGAATACTATATGAACAAAACACGTAAAAAAATTTTTTTTCTCTGTATTAGGTACTACTTGCGTACCGAGTTAGATGAAATTCAAGTAAGTGGTTCGTTGCGACAAAGAAATTTTTGATGGCTGCAACTTAAGAAATATGAATGCGGCACGTTAAAATATATTTAAGTAATTTTTACATGCTAAGTACCAAATTAGTACAGAGTTTCATGAAATTTTGGAAAGTCTTTCTTAAGATACCTTGCGTTTTCAAACATGTTAAAATAACTACAATTTTGACACAAGAAAACTACTTAAACAAAAAACAATACATATTATTACTAAGCATTACGGTTTAAAGAGTTTCACGAAACGCTAAAATTTTATTTGTTAGATATCTTGTTCAAAAAACTGTTCAAGAAGTCGCTTTTTTATAATAGGAATACGGCATGAACAAAAACATACATAAATCCAGTCACGTTGCGACGTACTTTATGGGCGCCGAGATTGAATAACTTCTAAAAAATAATTCGTTACATATTTCCTGTTATCAAAATGTATTCATACAGCCTTCATTCATAAAACGCGAACACGGTATGAAGAAAAAACAAAAGTCATGTCAACTCAATAAGTCCTTCACGTGTACCGATTTTGACAAATTTCTAAGAATTTGCTCTTCAGATATTTCGTGTGTACGAAAATTAGATCCAGCACCAGCCATTTTGATATGAAAACTTAATATACTAAATACATAAAGTCGGCATACTAAGAACTAAATTTGTTCCGAGTTTGATGGTTTTTGGAAAAGTATGTTCCTCGTATGTATGGTATTATGCTGCAT
Source organism: Medauroidea extradentata (assembly GCA_003012365.1). NCBI lineage: Eukaryota > Metazoa > Arthropoda > Insecta > Phasmatodea > Phasmatidae > Medauroidea > Medauroidea extradentata. Next base: position 91,983 of record PNEQ01030005.1, on the reverse strand, counting down.
AAGTAAAATAGCGGATGTTGAAAATATACAAACATGGCATAAACAAAGTACCCAAAAATCAAGTAACTTTAAACGGTAATTTCGGTGTGACAAAAATAGTGAAATTCTAAAATACACTTCGACGTATGTCAAGGGTGATAAAATAAATGTTAAAATAGTTGACGTTTTGAAATAATGAGCACTACATATACTAAATACACGAAAGACTAGTCAGGTTACTAAGTACTTTATGTGTACAGAGGTTGATGAAATTTCGAATCACGGGCTCAAAAGATTTTGGCCACCTGATCTTCGTCTTAAGCAGAAGCCCCGGTCCCAAATATTTATTTTCTGTACTGATATTCATCCTTTGTAATTTATCTAAAGTGCCTAGCGTGCAAGTTGTTTCTGTATAGAACAATTCGTTGTGTGACGTTTTGCACGTTGCGTGTTCCCCAGGATGTGCAGTAGTGTGATTAGTGTGGTCTGATTGCATACGCACATAAGTGTCCTTGGGGATCGGCAGCTTGGTGCCAGTTTTCAGATTTCCCGATGGGCCCATACGACTCGTGTGACCCTCAAGGGTGATTTCATGAGCACTGTACCGTCCGGGTAGTCTTGTAATTCATGTATTGTCCCACCCCATGACACCCTTCCTTGCAAGCGTGTATTTAATGATTAGTGTACGTACGTCGAGACCGGCGTAGGACAAGGATCTGTTGATTTCATGATCCACTTAACTTACTTGATCTTTAATTCATCAACATAATTATGATGTGTAAAATGAAATACAAATTGCATAACAATTGATTGTTTACGAGAATATAAACTTTATAGATAGTACAGTATTAGCAGTTGTGTTACAACTGTACAACATCCATAACATTTTGAAATATGGTAAATATTTTTTTGGCGAATAATTATTTCTTATTGAGTGCCTGAAAGAAGTAATAAGTTTTATTTTATGTTTATGTATTGCGATTTCATAGAAAATTCAGGCATTTCACTGTGTCATGTGCCAGTTTGTTTTTCGCAGTTTGATTCTAATTGTTTAGTTCGTCTAGTGTACTTAGTTCTCCTGACACATATATTTTATACAAAAGTAGTTACTTCACACAAATTCTCTTCCATTTTAAGTTAGTGGAAATATTTTATATTTATGTTCTGCCTTCTGTGTTGTTTTCAATAGGTAAATTTTGTATTAATGTTTACTGAGTTTGATCTTCATCCCATTTGTACCTTTCAGAAAATTATTCAAAGTTTACGTATGAATTTCATTTCTGTCACTAGCTAAAAAGTGTGACCTAAATATAATTAATTTAATGGTAAAGTACTACAAGAAACTTTTTGGTGCTCATTTTATTGCAAAAAGGTTTTTTTTTTATTGGATGAATTACACATTACTTAATCAAGAATACGAACCTACGCCTTTAGGTCAGGTGAGGGCAAGATGTAATGTTCCAGAATGTGCAGTACGTAAATTCGTTTAGATTAGTTACTGTTAATTATAAATTCTTGGGTTCAGATATCACTACTTCCAAGAACGCGAGTAACACATGCGACCGCCTTACCGCGATTCTTTTAAATGCTTCTCTGGTTGCAGCAAACATTCTATCAGGCGTAATTCACACGATAATTTCTGGGTAACAGTGGACACATCGATTAAATAATAATAATAATAATAATAATAATAATAATAAAGAGACACTGAATCTTACAAACAACTTTGTCAAGCAAATTGTGCTTTCTGTTTTCAGTTTTGTTACTGTCGCCTGTGAGGTGTAAACGTATCTCGCAATGGTCTCTCATCCAAAGTGCAGTATGACGTTCCTGTCAAGACAGGTAATGAGGAATATTTAGTGAACAAAGCATACTGTTATTGTTTGAATGTAATATTAATGGAAACGAGTAATACCTAGACATGTAGCTATGTCTCAAAACAACGAAATGTTTTTTTTTTTTTTTTTTTCAATTAACACATTTTCCCTTTTGTTAAGGTTGTTCACGTGGCAAAATTTCAAAATTTTATATTTGCTTGGCATAGTGTTAGTTTTATAGACATTACTTGTGACTACATTTTACACTTATAGAAATTTTTTAGCTCTCATAGTTTTCCCATGGCGGCACGTCAAATTCAGAATTTGCAAGTTACAGGAACATAGGTTTAACAAAAACCAAGTAACTTACTCGAATGAAATAATTTACACTGAAATAAGATATAATGTGCACTATGCTAAAAGATTTAATAACACACAGCAAAGTCATTTTGTCTTTTTTAAAAATTGCCACAAACGAGGTAAATTTTTGTAATTTTCGGATTTTTTTTTTAAAAGTGTGTTTGTGCGTGTGTATATTTTCAATAACATAAAGCGTTCAGCTTTAGTGAATAAATAGTTTGTACAGTGTATAATTTTGTTATGTTAAATAGGTTACTCAGAATTATATAATTCCCACTTCAGTTAAATTTTATCTGTTTTTTATTACTAAGATTTTGATTTCTGAATATATAGTTTTTAATTCATCGAGCATCAAGTAAAGTTATTCACTTGGTTTACTGTTTTGCAGTTTTTTTTTCATTTTGACATTTTAAAAAAATTAGTATATTAAAAAATAATTTATTTATTTATGGGCGCCGCCTACTTGCGCGCGATGGAACTATAAGAGCGACATTGAAGCGCGCATGAAATGCAGAATCGCCTCCAACAGGCTTCTCAATATTAATTCATTGCCGTCAATGTTCGTTTTAAACTTTCTGGGAAAGATGTCGTATGCTATTTTTAAACTTACCGTAGTCTTTCTCCCATGCAGTCAATATAAAATCGTAAAGCACTTGTCCAATAGTACTAACTATTATTGTACGTCTAGACACACCGTTTCCGCTGAATAAGGGGCTTTTATACTTCCTACTAATGCAATGTAAAACCTTTATCCTTGCAATTTTAAAATCAGCAAGGCTTTCAGAACAACTAATGATTGAATAGAGGGAGAATTCGTGGTTTCAGTGGCCTGTAAGTTAGCCTCAAAGAATGTCTACGTATTCAAGTAGACAGCAACAGTTCACTGATTGCTCGCTGATACAGTGATTCTACATGTCTGGGCCAGCATTTAATTGCTTCTGTATTATTGGCTCAGTGAATCTATACGAAGTGTCAGGTACAGTTATTCAATAGGCAATCGCAAAAGTGACACTAACGTACAAGATACGCTCACAATGGAGGATACGGTGGCTTAACATAAATGTGAACGTGTGTACGACAGGTCCATCCACTTTCGAGGCCATGATTCATCATCATTTCTTACTACTATAACAATATTTTTTTTTAAATTCCTAAACAAGAGTATATTTATCAAAACTGTTTTCCGAATTTTGTTGAAAATCTATTTCATTACGTATTCTAATTATTTCTCAGTAAATATTATATTTATTTTCTTAAGTTGTTCATTAATAAGCATGTTTTAAATTATGTATTTAGGTAAACGATTGTATACATAGTCCTGAAAAAATCAGTTACGATTTATATGTATATATTATTTATTCATTTATTTATTTATTTATCCACGAAGTGTTCAGCCACTGGCTGGTTTACAACAGATCGTGTTCAAACAGATAAACCACAAAAATTACATACAGTTGATGTTATATTATTTAACTTAAACCTATAAATTATTGTAAAGTTATAACAGTTTAGTTACATAAGGTGACAGTTATTTATGCTTATGTTTCATTTATCTTTAACAAACAAAAAAATATATGTATGTAAAAATAAAAAATTAGAATTAACCTAATCTTACAAAAAACTATACTATTCATCTTAAGGCATATTGTCTAGAAACCAGTCTCACAAGTTGTCATTATTTAGGTTTAGTTTTGTTTTTGTTGCGTCAGCAGAAATCGTTTAAGTTTCTCTCTGAAAACGACATCGTTACTAGATTTCAAATCCTCCGGCAGAGCATTCCACTGACTGCAAGAGATGTAGCTGAAAGATTTTTTAAATGTTGAGCTTTTATGTCGTGGAACTTGGGAGTTTGTTTTGAACCTAGTTTGGTATGTGTGCTGTGGTTTTTGTTTATTTATCCTTTCGTACAGATAGGATGGCACTTTCTTTGTGAGGATTATTTTTTGTTGACACAAAAAGTGAAATAAGTATCTACGTTCCATATTTAGCCAGTTTGATGTATTTAAGTAGGGAGGTATGTGATCTCGTATTTTCAGATTGTAGCAGAAGCGAATACAAGAATTCTGAACCTTTTGGATTCTGTATTGGGTTTTTTTGTTAAGGCCAACGAATAGACCGGCACAGTAGTTAAAGCATAACAATACAAGGGAATCACACAACTGCAATTTCAAGTTTTAGCTTAGAAGTGCTCTTAGACCAATCCAGAGTAGATGTGAAAACAATACCTAAATTCCTATACTCATTACAAGTTGGAGCTACTGAGCCATCAATTAAAATTGGTTGAGTGCTGTGGATTTTTTGTAGCATTTGTTTGGATCCAATATTCATATACGAGCATTTAAGGCGATTTAGCATAAGACTGTTCCAATTACACCAATCTACTATCCGCGAGAGATCTTTGTTAATATCACTTATTGCTACCGATATTCTTTCAGGTCTGCATGGGAGAAGTAATTGTGTGTCGTCCGCATATTGGAAGCACGTCAAGTTTTGTAGACATGATGGTAACGTGTGTGTATATATGGAGAAGAGCAGAGGCCCTAGTACGGAACCTTGTGGTACTCTAGCTGTAACTAATTCCTTAGTTGATAATATCTCCTTTAGCTGTTTGTAATGAGACTTGCTGGTAGCGACATTGTAAGTAGTTTTTAACCCATTCACACGAGCTGTTATGAAGACCTATTTCAGACAGGGTCTCTAACAATACTTAGTGGCTTATGGTATCAAATGCCTTTGTAAAGTCTAGAAAAATTGATATTGTTACTTTCGACTCATCTATGGCTTTGTAAATATTATCTGTTACTTCCTGGAGTAACGTGTATGTGCTGTGTCCTGCACGAAATCCCGATTGTTTTTCATATAAAATGTTATTTTGTTCTAAATGGATTTTTAATTGTGAATACATGATTTTCTCTAATATTTTAGATAAAGCTGGAAGTATGCTTATAGGTCGTAGGTTTTTGAATTCAGTCGGGTTAGAAATTTTCGGTATTGGCAGTATTTTTGATTCCTTCCACTGTTTCGGAAAAACAGAGTATTCTATAGAGAAGTTTACTATGTGCGTAATGACTTTGATTAAGTAAGGAGTACACAGTTTCAACATGTTTACATTTATTCCATCTACGCCTGTGGCATTTGTTTTAATTGAGTTTAATATTTTGTAGACGTCTGATTCTGATACTGTTTTAAATTGAAGTTGACTGTATTGATTGTTTGTGTGGTTGGTCTTATTTCGCGAGGTTGCACTGGTAATAACCTGACTAGCTTCTAAGAAGTATTTGTTAAGCTCGTTAGGCATTTTCAAAGAATCGGGAATAGACTGGCATTTTTCATCAGTGACATGAAATTGTTTGAAATGCTTCCACAAGGTTCTAGGGTCACTTTTGTGTGTGTCCATCATTGACGTAAAGAACTACAATTAAGTTGTCCTAATTAATGACTTAACATGATTCCGGAGTCTTTTATAATTGTTATGCGTGTCTTCAGTTTTGTTATTAAGAAATAACCTGTGTGCTTTGTTTCTTTCTCTCATGGCCTTCTTTATAGCATCTGTAATCCAAGGATTATTTCTTCTTCTAACTTTTGTACGTTTAACAGGAGCATGTTTGTCAAATAAATGGAGCAATTTTTTATTAAGTAAATCTACTTTAGTTTCTATGTTGGGGGCCTCAAATATTTCATCTCTCTAGTTGTAGGTCAGAAATAAAACACTCTGGAGTGAAACTTTTGTAACAACGGACTGTTTTCTGTGATTCTGTAACAGGATCTACAGGCAAGCTATAGGTTAGGTAAATTAGATTATGATCTGTAAAACCGACAGATTCATATTGGCCTGTATGCGTAACCTTACTTTCATTTTTTACTATTATTAAATCAATTAGGGTTTGACTCGTTAGGTACATTCTAGTTGGCGATGTTACGAGTTGTTTTAGATCGTGCAGTTGTAAGACGTCGTTAAAAAAGTTGGTGTCAGGGCTTGATTTTAGCATATTAACATTAAAATCACTAGTGCAAATTATGTCACTGTATTGGGTAAGCATTTCTTCAAATAAGCTTTCCAAGTTATCAAGTTCTGTATATTTTACGTCTGGTGGCTTATAAACAACTCCTAATGCAATTTTGTGATTCTTGCTACGTACTTCAAGCCACAGTTGCTCAAGTTTGCTATCACTATTGATGATATTTTCGGTGCTGATTTCTTTGTAGTTAATACTGTTATGAATGTACATGCAAACACCACCCCCACATTTTCCAGATGTCCTGTCTTTTCTTACTAGCGCATAGTCTTGTATTTGTAATAATGAGGAAGATAAAGCAGGATTTAACCAACTTTCAGTTATAGCAAATATATGTATTTTACTCACGTAAATGATTTCCCTTATTTCGTCTAAGTTTCTCATCAACGAGCGGACATTTAGATGGCATATTTTTAGTTGGCGACCGGTCACGGGAGGAAAAAACAGTTGAGTGCTCTCAGAGGGTGTTTCAGCTGGCAAGTTGTTCGAAGGTTGGGGGAGGCTCGTTGTTGGAAGGGGGTAGGAATGCTTGCCGGAGGTATTGTTACTGTTATGAGTAGAGGCCATGGGTCAGGGATGTCCAAATTTTAGCTCTCTGCCGCTGCTGACGCATTGTACCGCTGTGAGACAATATTCTAACATTACTAGGAAAATAAATATTCGAAACGATAGTATAACAAATATTACAACCACACAATGTTACTTGGCTAATAACGAAATGAAAAACTAATGCTACAAAGTTTACTACTAACTACTTACTAACAAACAAGTACACAGTTATCTACAAAGATTATCAAGTTATGTTATCGAACTAGCAACAAAGCTTGTATTTAAGTACTAAAGTAAATATTACTAATTTAAAAACAGGTGAGAAATAGAGATGTAATTTTTAACTATATTATTAAAGGTCTAATAACTTACAGTGGACACTAAAAGTTATATTCCGATTACTAAATATAATAAAAATCTTAATTTAAAAATTCCAAATATTCAAAAGCATAGACATTTATTTAATTGAAAAAAAAAAGTCCTTGATTATTTGTAAAAGCACCTCTACTATTAAATAGAAGATTTACTGTTAAGGAGAGAAAATACTGCGTTGCTTGGAGAGACAGTTAAGTTCTTTTTCGTTTGTGACTCGCCTTTTTTGGGTGCCGTTTTTGATGATGATGACCCCATCTGCAGTCCAGACGTTTTTGAGCCCGAATTTGCTGATGGCATCTTGTAGCAGTTGTAGCCGAGAAGCTGTGAGGTCCTCACGTATAGTGACGCCGGTCCCCTTGAACTGACTCTTCCGGCGAAACATCAAGTTCCGTTGCTTGTAGCTCAAAAACTTCACTATAATTGGCCTTGGTGAACCTTCCTTCTTCGCGCCTACACGACGGCTCCTGTCTATATCAGCCAGTTCTAGATCCACTCCTATCTGTTTAGCAATGCGAACTGCGATGTTGTCTGTCACTTCACCGTTGCGTTCTTATACCCCGAAAATCCTTAAATTAGATCGTTTTTGATACTGTTCTAACTCTTCACGTCGTTGCGCACAGTCCCGTTTTAACTCTTACACTTCTTCCGTCAGTCTGAGTACATCTTTCGTGACTTCTTCGTAGCCACTTATGTTAAAAGCGATAGTCTCTTGCAATGTCTCAACCACCTTTTTCGTAACAATGTCACTTATTGTCCCCGCAATTAATTTCAATATTTCTGGCGATTTCAAGATATTTTCTACCGCGCACTGTAACTGAGCTGCTATACTGCCAGCTTGGTCACCCCTCAGTTCCAGGGCGACCCTGTCCTGCGCCACCATGGCTCTCGCCGTACTAGCTTCATCGCTGCCGCTCATTTCCTTTCTGCACTTTTATCAGTTCTGTGAGACGAAAGACGTGAAAACAGTGAATGGAAATGATGAAGTGATTTTTCCCGATCACGTTCGATCCTTTATTGCAGTACTTTTCTTAAAAAACCACCTGCTTATAGAAAAATATTAGAGACGTGAACACCCGCACTCACTCAATAGCTGCCTATATATATATATATATATATATATATATATATATATATATATATATATATATATATATATATATATATCAGTTTGTAACTAAACTGGGAAACAGTTTTTTGCAAATCTGCTTTCGTTTAGAATAAAAAAATTTACAATGGTAAAAGCAGTAAAAATTATGAATCATGGCTTACCAGCTCTCTTCCGCCGAGAACATCCTGTATTCGCCAGTGCACAAGTGCTCGGTTTGCGTACAGGGATTGCTGCGAAAGTAGTTCAGAGTTGGTTCATAATAAAGTGAGCACTTTTGAAGACAATCTTGTCTAGAATAATAATTTAAAAAAAAAATACGGTACAATTTTTTTTTAACTTCTGACGTTAACTTTTTAGTCAAGTACAATATTTGCACTTTGAGTGTTAATCGTGTAGTTTTGATTACATTTAAAGGAGAAGGAAACTATTAATAGAGTGAAAGAAGAACGTAACTAGGTTTTCAAAAGTACCAACTTTATCCCGTACAACTTATAAAACTATACATTAATATACTAGAATGAGTGAGGGAGAGATTTTCGTCAGCGCTTAAGATCGAGGTCTTCAGCGCGGGTGAGGGGTGACATGAGGTGAGTACGGAGCAGCGCCGGAATGAAGGAGTGGGGAAACAGGATATCCTCGAGAAATCCCACCGACCGACGTCGTCGTCCGGCACGATTTCCACATAAGAAAAGTCGGGGACCGACCGCGCTGATAATTGAACCCGGATCGCCTTGGTGGGAGGCGAATGGTCTGACGATTTGGCCACCGCGGCCCCACTGTAAGTATTGTGGAGAAGAATCTTCTTCGGAAATATTACTCGTAATTTCAGTGACTGCCTGTAGAGGGGTTGTAACATATGACTGAGGTGGAGGGAAGTGTGTGTGAAGAGGAGAGTTGAATTGGGCGAGCGGCAAAGCATTTCCAATGATAGCCGAATGTCCTTCTCAGTCTCAGCGGCTAGACACTAGTTTTCTATCATAAATTCTGCTCGAATTTAATTAATTAATGTGAGTTACCTCATTTGTCAACAATTTATGACAATCATATGCATTTATATTCATAAACCACAGTTTACTTTTTTCATGTAACGGACATGTATTTTCTGAAACATGAGGATTCTTGAATGCATGTTTAATAAGCGTGCATATTTCCTGACTTATGATTTGTGTAAATTACGTGGCACCTGCCTAGCGGCATTTCACGTGTAAGTTGTAATTATTCTTGTTTATTCTTTGAAATCAGGAAAGTTTGGTAAATAATCGACAGGAATCTATTTCGTTAATATTTCCTCAATAATTATTTTCATTCGATAAAAACAAAAGATGCGTTACTCTACGTCAAAATCTTTAACATAAATAAGTGTGGCAAACCATTTTTTGTTTGGTTAAAAAACTGACAAGTACAGCAGCGAATGGTTGGTGTTATTAAGTTATGTTATTTTCTCACATAGTACTGCAGCTCACAATATTCAGTGATCATTTTGTAAATTAATTTTTAGTTAAAATGTTTGAAAGAAAGCACACCCATGAGTCCAATTGCAAAGGAAGTATGCGTTTCCAATTTTTTGAACCATAAGGAACGTGCAAATGCGAAATATGTGAATTATTAAATTAAGAGAACAGGTACATGGTTTGACGCAAAAAACATTTGTTTAAAATAGTATGTTTACGGAAGCCAATTTGCAAAACTCTATAAATAGAAAATCGAGACTATAGTTTTTGTCAAACTTTCCTAGCAAACGTTTTTCTAGAACAACCGTATTTCTGAAGAACAGTCTCCGACACACAAGTCTAGTACATTTAATTGCGACACACATCACGATTAACAAATGCATCATAGTGCGTAAATTATTGTTCATAAAGTAGGCAAACATCATTATCTAGGTCTGTTGTTCTGTAGTGTAACCATATTGACTTTCAAAAACGTGTAGATTTCAATTAATGTCTTTAGTCTTTACTTCTCTACCACGTACCCAGAAGTATTGTATACCAGACGCATAAGAGACCGGTTGTCTACGGTGGCAGCTCGGATACCCAATCAGAATGAGTCTTACCTTGTTGTTTCCTGGGATAATATGTCGCAGTCACTAAATATGCTTTCTCTGTTTGATTACCGAGACATTAATGTCTTTAATCACGATCACTACTACTAACACAGTATAAATTTGTTCTAACCAATAATAATTTTAGCCATACACTGTGTGGGACAATTTTTGATCTTGAGCTTTTAAAACGAGCAACTGTTTAGCGTAGCTATTATACAAGACGTCTGGTTGTAACATTGGTATATTTTGACTGTTCACACTTCACACACACACGCACACACACACCTATATATACACACACACACACACACACACACACACTAGCGGGCCAGCCGCGACTTTGCTTGCGTAGAACATTTTAAGGAAAAACTGCAGTGAAACCTTATCACGTTAATGAGCTATAAAAGAAATAGTAAAAACATTTCTAAGGGGTTTCACCCCCAAAGTAAAACGATGCATCATTATGTTCATGAGATATCGAACACGAACATATCTGGATTATGTTTTTATTTTCTGTTTTCAACTCCTAATGGGTTACTACGCGCAAGGGCAAACCACCAATTAATTGTTATACTCCTAGAAAAATTAACTCTTCTGCCAGTTGCCACTAATATGTGTGTATATAAGATGTCACAGCAGTCCCGCGTCATCTTGTCTTGCACAGGAATTGAATACAATATCTCCTTCCAGTTTTCCAAACAACTACGCAATGAAAGGTTGTCAGAATTCTTAAGAAATTAAATGTATACAGAATGTAAAGGGAGGAAAGGGCAATATATTGGGGGGGGGTGGTTAGTTCTGGCAATTGTGATAAAAAATGTTTACAAAAGAACGTAAGGTTAATATGGGACGGTTTACGAAATAGCCCCATTTGAATGTTAACATTAATAAGCTCTAAAATAACGGTTATTGAATTATTTGCAACTATGTTCCTCGTTTTAGTTACAAGGAAATTGTAATACATAGTGAATAACAAACTAATATACTTATTATAGCTGTAATAACAAAATTACAATACACAACAATTTTGTTTCATATCATGTCTAACACAACGTTCAATTTCAAAGTCCACACTAGTCAGTTAGCTGTGTATATAAATATGTTTCCATTAGAATGATTTGCCTCCTTGATTGTGACATGACCTGTAATTACTACGAGAACTATAACTGCAAATAATACCATTAGAGTAATTTTAGAACCTATCATTGTTTACATCCAAATGGAGTTCGCTCGACAACCATCCTGTAAAGACTCCATGTTCATACGAACTTTATCACAAATTCCATTACTATCACCTCCTAGAATATTGCCCTTTCCTCCCGGGACGTCTAAAGAGGCACACGTATCAGTAAACGGCAAAACGATAGAACCTTTAAATTATTTCTCTATGATCATACGTGTTTTTAGGGTTTCGGAAACATTCTACATCTTGCCACCTCATTACCACGGATTTAAAAAAAATCATTAAATAAATGTTTAGGTGCTTATGTAAGCTTCATTACTATTTAAAATAATCTCGATATCTCAACTGGTTTAACTGAAACATAGGATTAACTGAAACCCAGTTTTATATTTTAATGCCATTAGAGTTTGAATTTAAAATAATCCTGAATATATATATATATATATATATATATATATATATATATATATATATATATATATATATATTAGGGGTATGCGTAGTATTTATTCTGAAACAAGAATCACCTTGATATCGAATGTGTTTAAGGGCTTGTTCCCGAGATTTTTCAGACTGGTGCCAACAACTCAAATATTTTTTAACCTAACGTTTTGAAAAAATTTGAGTCAATGTACAATCACACGATGCACAATACTGTGGACGCGTTTTTTTAAAGAATGTACCATTCACCAGCAAAAATTTAATTTCCTTCATTTTTGCTTATTTTCACGACGAAGAACGTGGTACTTTTGGTAATGAAATCTAAAAAACAGTTCAGTATAATTCTACAAAAAAATTCAGCTACAAATTATAACATATAAGTGTCAAAACTGTGCAGCGAAATGTTGATATGAGTATTAGGTAGCAATAAAAAAAAATTTTCGAAATCACTGCAAAACTCGGTAACAAGGCCTTAAGAGCTATCCAGGATTTATTGAAAACATATTTTACGGATTTTCACCCCTTGATTTTCGAATTTCGAAAAATCCAAAAATCAGTTAACATGCATTTTCATAAGCTTCATTCTGAAGTAAAAAATAATTTGAATATCTCAATGGGTTTAAGCACTATCGACGATTTATTTTAAGAAAACACATTTCACCCCTTTTCAACCCCTTAAATTTTAATTTCCAAAAATTGATTTCATAGTGAGTGCCTACGACGTAAGTGTAACCCACCTTCGAAATATCATGCCCCTAGGCCAAGTGGTTTGGGCTATACGTTGATGAGTGAGTGAATAAATGCGTGAGTGAATGAGCGAGTTAGCGGGACATGTCATTTATTAATATGAGACGAGCATTGATGAAACAAAGGAAATACTATTAATATACCTAATTTCTTAACACTCCTATACATCGTTGTGGTAAATTTACAAATAGTTTTAGAGTTAGTGTCCGTAAATCACGTCACATAGTTTAGGTTACCAGCTGACTTGTTTGCGTATCTTAAAAACTTAGCACAAACAGCTTGTATAATTTGAATTTTGTTACTGTTCTTTAAAATCCTTCCGCATATTTTAATGGTGTCGGCATGTAAATTGGAAACTTAGATTTTTCTCCTCACTAATGACTATTATTTTACGCGAAAATGTCCCTGTTATTTTTTTAAAATAATCTTTATGTGTGACAATACCACTGATAGCTGTTGTGAGTAGCCTTTAAGCATGCAGTAAATATTCGTCTTTACTGTTCCGCTCATAAAATGACTGGGTTAGTTTCTTAGACGCAAGTTTACAAGAGAAAATTTTGTCGCCAACTTAGTTGCTAGCACGTAGAGACGTCTAACTCTCTGGCGTCACCCTTACCACTCTCGCTATTAAAAGATACCCATCCCCAAAATACCTCGACAAAGCCTAACACTGTTAAATAAATCAGATTGATTAGTCTTTAACCATGTAAATTAACACCAAACTTGTGCCACTCCACATCATAGATTAATCCCACACAAAAATACCATTTATAATGTATTTTAAGCGCAAGTACAAATAACATATCTACTAATTTAAAAAAAATCATTGAAACTTAATTTTAATGAAGGAAACTACACACACTACACCGAGATATCTGGGAAGAACCTTAATAGGAACCATAGCGCATAAAGTTCCAGTAAATTACTTTACTAAAACCTTTACCTAACAGTTGTCTTTAAGGTTACATCTGGTATAATTCGTAAACAATCGAGTGTTACTTTTTCTGTATTTTTCAGAAAAAAGGACGAATCATAATTGATCTAAAGAAAGAACACTACTTACAGAATAAAGTCTAAAGTAAAAGAAGATCCATTTTTTGATAGAATAATTTAGGGTTTCGGTAGGGAAAGTGTTCAACATTTTTAAAGGTAGGCCTTCTATGTAACCTGTATCCATGTGTACTTATTGGCTAATTGGTCAGTTGAAGCACTTTTGAATCCTTGCTTACTCTTTCTGTTCCAACCAACTTGCCACTTTACACCGCTTGCTATAATACAGCTCTGTAGATATTAAACACAGAGCTAAAATACAACTAGCGTGGCAGGGATTTAACATATTTTTATTAATTTATATGTGTATACATACATATGTAGGCTACGTATATATCTTAATGTGCATATGTATTTAATTATTTTTATCGTTACTATTCGCGAAAAGGTTTTTAAAAACGTACACTTGACCGTAAACCGCCTACAGCTACTCATGCATCCAAGAAAATACTGTACAGCGACTAATATCGAACATATCTATGCTAAAAATAAAGACAAGTGTGAAAAAAAATAACCTAGATACACGAGGGAGCTCTACTGAATAAATGAATGTCATTACTTTTCAGTTAACATGCATTTCCTCTTGTTTTGATGTTTGGCGCGGTACTGATTTTGGTTCAGACATTTACTCGTGTTTCGGTTGCGGCAACGAAAGGTGTTCATTTGTAGAGAAAAAGAAGTTTTTCTCCAAATTACTCTACAGAGGGCCATTCACGTTCAATTTTATTTGTATTTATTGTTCACTTCCTAGCACCTTAATATTAACAGTAATGAGAGGTCACTAGAAAGTAAGTCTCATGCAAATTTGCCCTATCAGTGTTGCCTGTCGTCAAGCTAACACCAAGAGTGAGCTCTTACCATACACTTATAATTATTTGGTGGACGATAAGAAGGGCATAAGTTATACAAAAATATAATAACACGTATATCTTCCCGTTCAGTGAAGGTGGTGAGACGGTCAAAGAAACATGTTAATACAATGAGTTGTGCCCTATTGAACGTCTATTAAAATCTGCAAGAAAAGTACTAGTCTCAATGGGCAATAACTAGACTTATGCATCTTCTTACCGTCCTCGAATTAATTAATGTGTTTGTATTTATCTTACATTAATATTTGCGTACTACAAACCTCTAAGCAATAAATATATCACATTACAGTATTATTGTTATTATATTTACTATTGACACTGTTATGGTATTATGTTCATTGTAAATATTTTTTCTCTAATACCAAGTTAGTAGACGATAAAAAAAGAAAAAATATGTGTGCCAGCATAAGGCTGAATTTGAACGTTACAAAATAAATAAAATCATGTGTGGTTTTAACTTTTGACTTGAGGTGTGAACACAATATTAGGAGTGCAGAGGAGAAGTGGTGTAAGTCCAAAATTGGCAAAAAATGGGGTAATTGCACGTAAGTCCACAACATGGCATCCTCTTATCAGTGCCAGAGTTAGGTATGTTCATAGTTCACACATTTCCGTGTATAGTGAAGCACTTTACTACTCTTGTGACAATGTCCTGTCATTTTTCAGTGCAGTAGTGAAGTAAATCCATGGTATTGTGAAACATGGAGTTGAGCAGCTGAGTGTTAATTATGTATGTTTCATTCACAAAAATACACCCATGATGTTCACACAAACTTTATATTTTACATTTTTACAAAGGCCTGTTTTTCTCCCACCAGAGATTTTGGACTTACGCCACTTCTGCCCTGCACGCCTCATATGTGACCTCGCAGATTTGACAGTGTATTTGGTACGCGAGCACGTCGCCTGCGCGCGGTGTAGGTCATCCTGCTGGACCGCCCCTTCCCTCAGCAGCTGGCAGCTACCATCACGGGACAATCAATCACTGAGTAGTGACCACAGGCAGCTGGGTGGTGACCCACGCGGCTCGTCACTGGACTCGTATCCCCCCCTCCCCTACTCCTCCCTCTCTAGGGCCAAACCATAGCCTCGCCTTCGTCATCAATAT
Organism: Medauroidea extradentata; assembly: GCA_003012365.1. Classification (NCBI taxonomy): domain Eukaryota; kingdom Metazoa; phylum Arthropoda; class Insecta; order Phasmatodea; family Phasmatidae; genus Medauroidea; species Medauroidea extradentata. Next base: position 76,337 of record PNEQ01030005.1, on the reverse strand, counting down.
TTCGTCCCTGTCTGCCTGGACGCGCCAAAAACACGTCACTTCCATATCATTACTGTTTCGTCTACATTAGCGCCAAAGTAACTGATATACTACACTACAAACAAATATTCGTAGGCTTCTATCCCTGTGACAGTTAAGGTTTCATTAGCTTAAGACCACAGTCGTTTATTAATTTTTTTCTGCGAATATTGCCTTTGAAATCACAAAAAAAAAAAAAAAAATATTCAACCAGCAACTAACAGGTTTTCA
>PNEQ01030005.1:0-75988 GCA_003012365.1 Medauroidea extradentata | reverse complement strand
AGGCTAGCAATAACCCATCAATCACAAATCGGTCATATTATTTGAGAAATACAAAATAAGCTATATTATTAATTTATTCTGTCTCATAACATGGTGGCCCTATAAGTATTATGTCTAGGGAATCAAACTGTGTATATTAAGTGTAGAAGCTAAAAACTAAATGAAAAATTAAATGTCCCCTAGTCACTTCAATAGTATGTGTGTGTGGTTCGTATTGTTGAAAATGTTTTTATGTATGTATATGTTTATATATAGTATATATATTGACGAAGCAGTCACATTTTTGAGGTAAGTTTTCTGTGAAATATAGTTTGCCAAATTGTTGCTGTATGAAATGCTGGATAAAGTTTTGAACATTTTCTCCTGTAACGGTGAACGAAGATCATAAATCATTTTTCCCTTCAACTCTCCGCCATTTCGATTACGAGATATTTCATCACTCACGAGCTTATTCTTTTAACATATTTCCTTCTCGTTGCAAAGGCGTAATACTATTACGAAGTCCTGTGTTATGCTGCCTGTAGGTAAAACGAGGTCGAAAAAAATTAATATGGATTAGCGTTTGCTGTGTGCCGTATTCGCCTTGTCACCATTCTCTCGTGTTACAAGTTCTGGGCGCTAATATCAAATACCACTCTTTTTTATTTTCCCAGTTGCCGAAAGCTTCGTCTCTTGATGGTAAGAGGGAGAAAATTTTAAACGAGATTACCGAAAATTCCAGGGAGAGTATCGTTATCGCATTCGGGAAACAGGATTATCTTGTGTAGCGAGCTTTAGAATGGAGAGACTTCAATTTAGCCTGCGCTTCTAACCCCTGTTCATATCTAGCTCGACTGTATAGCAAGCAATACATGCTTCTATACACCATTTGTCCTTAATTCAACGTTGCGCCCACTGATATATATATATTGGATATGACTAATTCGCTTGCATTCTACCCTTATTAATAAAACCAACGCTCAAAGAACTCATGCACGCTATTTTATTCCTTTCCGTATTCATGCATTTGTTTATTATTTCTTCTCGACTGCAGTTAATCTACCACTGCTTTCATGCTCAGTTTGTCTTGAACACAAATCATAAAAATCCCCCCCCCCCCCCACATTCCACCGATTGGCATATAAGTTACTTAATTTTGTTCTTTTAAGTCACCGACACTTCGATTAGAATTTGCGTTCTGTTAATCTTTGCTGCAAACGATGTAAAGTTGGTTTTTACATGACAAAAACCAAAATTAATGTATTTATGTTATTTTTATTTTCGCATGTTACACAAATACAAACACTTCTACTTGTAATTTAAGTTCTGTCGCCATCTTGGATTCTGTAAATTCCTAGTATAATTATAATTCCAAAAGAATATTTGAATTTAATCCTAATATAATACATCAAATGACTTGAGTGTTCGTTTTAAAATAAACATAAAAAATCATTTTAGTTTAACTTGTGAAACTTAAAAAAAATGGAGACGTAAATTAAATCAACCATTATATCATGCAAATTTATAAAACAAATTATATTCTACGCCCTAACAGAGTCTAACGTACAAAAATATAATATAAACGTTACAGCAAAAATACTTTATACAAAATAGCGAAAACGTCTCACTCTCAAATTTCCGCATTCTGATAACAGCAAAAAAACTATTATCAAAAGAAATCTATAAGGAACAAAACTGCTGAAACAAGTTCACCATTTGCTGAAAGAAAAGTATTGTTTTAGGCACAATGCATACTGTTAAATAAACTAGGGTCCTCTCAGGTTATCGGCACCATCTCAGTTGTTGCTACAGCATTATTTTCTATAAAAGTAACATTACCTTCTGTAAAAAATTATCTTTGTTACTTACGCAGTACAAATTGTTGTAGAAACAATCCAGAAGATTATCGACAGCCAAACTGGACTGTTTTCCCTATTTTAACTAAAGTATTGTAACTACAATAATATATTTTTAGCCTACTTTCCGTAGGAAAAGTAGCCTTATGAGATCATTTTTCTGCCTGTGTGTGTATGTGTGTCCCCTACAAACTTTTGAACCAGTCGCCCGAATTTCATGAAACGTTTTGCACATATAGCACTTTGAAATCTGATTTTACTTTTATATATTTAGTTTACACCCTCTTCATATTTTCAAAATGGCGGCCACTTTTTATATTTTTCGATCAGGTAAGATATTTAAGGAACCGTACTATAGAATTTCATCAAACTCAGTACACATATACCACATATAAAGCTGATGTGACGTTTGTAAATTTCTAAATTATGTGTCCATGTTTTAAAAATGGCGGTTATTTTTATATTTTTAGCATAGGTTTTTCTTTATTAAGATATTTTCGAATATAGACAAAATAATATATTTTTGAAACACTTTTCATAAAGTGATGTAAGTGGCATATAGCCCAGTTTCACGTCTTTCATTTTAAGTGACATATAGCACCATTTTATGGCTTATGCTATAAGGACATACATATTTTCAAAAAGTGTCAATTACCTTATTTTATTTCTTCTTTAGAGTGATTACTTCCAAATTCACTTCACCATATACGTGATTACAGATGCATTTACAAACTCGTACATCATATTTAAAATATGTGTTCACCAAAATATAACATGTCAGCAGTTTTTTCGTTCTATCTCCGTTCCACCTTTCTGGCAATTACGCCCTTTCTTATGTTAAGTATCCAACTATTACGTTCATTTAACTAGAGGTCGTAATACAGGCTCTAGGACAATAAAAAAACCTGGTAAATAGTGTAACTGACACGAACGTTTTTCACCCTGACAGTATCTCTGAATATGTATTTTTTTTTTTACTATATTCTGTACATATAAAATAATCTGTTGTTCTTACTGAATATGATTGGCTATTTAGCTATCGTATTGTCATAAAAGTTTACGATCACTGCTGTCGTCATTGAGAAATTACCATTCGCAATTATTGTACATGATCTTACATTTGTGTCACATGTTTCTAAGCAGATTCTTACAGCGTAGATGGGCCATTTAACATGTTTAACTGCGGCCGAAAAAAAAACAGTGAAGGAAGGAGGAAAGCTGTAATATATTGTATGGATGAGAGAGAGAGTGTGTAACATAGAGTTTAGATACCCATTACTTAACCAGTTCACGCCCGGAGAACGCAATTGTCTACTTAACAGAACAAGGGCACAAGGTCGAATTTTGCTAGAACATTACGCTGTAAAGTTTAGTACCCGATGCGGTTACGTTATGTCTTTCACAAATGGTGTATCTATTTTGCGAACATTTGAATACTGATATCTATTATAAACAGTAAAAAATCTTTCGTTGCCCTTACACAATTTTATTGCATTATGATCCACTGCAAGGTAACTTCGCCGCAAATGTATTTAGCTTGCGGTAAATAAACATCGGCTAAGCAAAGCAATTGTGGAAAATTTACTTTTTGTGCCACGTTTCTTCACAAAAGAGTTTTCTTTTAAAAACTCTGGAAACAATGTTGAACCTTTAAGGATACAGAACACATTGCAGACGAGACAGACGAGAGAACCGCAATTGTTAGTGGCACACAGACCCTTCCTTGTAAACTACAAGTGACACTTGTATACTAAACACTCCTGCCATCTTGCGGTAGTATTTGTAACTCCTTGGAGTTGTGCTGGCCCATAGCGCTCTTCATGGGTAATAAAGTAGGGTTCATAGAACCTTTCTAGCTACAAAACCCGATTTTCATCGAAGTGGCACTTATGACCTTTCTTATTTTAAGTATACAGTTATCTTCTAGTTAAGCTAACTAGCGGTTAAATCAATCCGCCTGTATTATGAATGTTTCCATCTCTGAGATAACTATACGAAGGTTCTGGTTTGGTATTTCGGGAGTTGCCAGCAATAAAAAGCACTACTTTCTAGGATTATTGTATTATGTTATATTACGAGACTGAATATCACTGTTGTCACATGCAATGACTTACTTGTACGTGCGAAACATATTTTATTCAAGCGTTTACGTAAATAAATAGTGAAAAAATATCTGTTTCTGTACTTATGATAGAACATTGTGAAATAAATATCCCACTAGTTTCCTCGCTTGGAGAGGGTACTTCTTAGTATCACGTCTTCCGCAGACTCGTTTTGACTTTACATTACATTTCAGTTAAGAGATATTCTGTTGGGATTCTCTTTATTTGTCATAAAATGGAAGGGCGCTAAACTTTTAGTTTAAAGTCTTTCGTGAGATTTTTGATGCACTGTTACTTATCTGACATGAGTGTTTGTTGTCTACACATATCACACATAGTCTACCTCAGTAAACATTTCACTTGCAAATCACTTAAGCCTAGTTAAATTTATGGCAATGCACTGTACATTCCTACGATTGACATGTGTATTCGCAACATAAGTACTGAATTACTTGTAACTGACAATTTTATCTACGACTCCATGAACGACAAAAGCCACATGTATAGTAAGCTGTTAGACAATAGGCTCACTGTCGTAAATACCACACACATAAAACAAAATATACGCAAAATTCACAAATCAAACAAGTATATTTACCAACGAACTTTCTAAGTATTCAACTACTGTATCGCTCTCAAACATGGCTTGATCTATATCTATTTCACAATATGGAAACCATAACCTCAAAACCGCATAAACAATCATGACGAAAACAAAGACAAATATTCTACCTGGCCGCCTTTCCCGACGCTTAACTAATGGATACTGTAAGTGTGTAGCTATCACATCAAGCGGTAGTTAACTTGAATAGTAGCTAAGGGTTCTAGTTAGCATTACCTACGAGTATAATACATTTTTTACTCTGCCCGACAGTTAACATTTTACTAAAGGTGTAACTAGAGGTCATAATACAGGTCATTACAGTCTCCCAAACGTATTGTGCTCTTTGTTAAAGCCACAATTACTTCTCACATCCAAGCTGATAGCGACCTAACCAGTCCCGAAAATTTGAGCGTATTTTTATAGGCTTCCCAACGTATTTAGTGACCCTTTTATCCAAACTTATTAATTAATTACCTCTACCAGCATTCCTGCGTGTGGCTCCCACCACTCGTGGCCAATCAATCGTCATTTACTGTATTATGAAACAAACTTGATTAGTGGTTAATTATGAACTTGTCATGTATATTAACAATTATACTCCTGCCCATATCTGTACCCTACTTGTTAATATAAATATACCAGTGTAAGTAATAAATTAAATTGCTTATGGGAAATGTGCCCGAGGGCCTGAATATGAACATGAAAGTGAATGTAGCTATTCCGCAACCGTACGAGAATTACACGAAGTAATTGTGATCTTTGTATTTGTGTTTATGTATTCAACAAACACTGTGAGGTTTCCTATTTTAAAATATCTCGGCACCGCAATACTAGCGGTATTTAAAATTGGGACTTGCGTTATCTAGATAAAATAGGTTACACATTAAAACTATTTTTAGACTAGATTTATGCCGGTTTTACTTAACTTCTCTCCTTTAGTTACAAAGAAAAAAAGATTCGTTGCAAAAGCTGTTGAAGTAAGTGATCATGGTCTTAGAGCCGTATTACACGGTAGTTCTTGACATACGTGTATTGAAATTATGTGTACCTGATGTGGTGAAATAACAAAAATTAGGAGAAATAACATTTATGTTACTTTAACACTACTTGTACCAACATGTCTGAATTTACGCCATATTGTTGAGTTGTAAATGTTTGTAGAATTACACGAAATTTTGAAAATTAGTCCACAGATATTATATGTGATCATAAGAGTTCGAGGGCAACAATTTGTTATATCTGAATACGGTATAAACAAAATACATGAAAGTAATGTCGCTGTATTTGGTACAACGTGCTTACCGAGTTACATGAAATTACGTCTAAAGTATCATTTAGAAATCTCACGTGTAAAAAAATGTTCAAAGTCCACCACTGTGTAAATTGCAACATGACATGAATAAAATATATTTAAGTAGTATTTACTTAGTCTGTACTAAACGTGAACCTAGTTTGATTAAATTCTCTGTAGTCATTCTACAGATATTTCGTGTGTCTTAAAATGTGCAATTAGCTGCCATTCTGATATTATAAACACATGACCAAAAATTTTATCACCTTACTTAGTACTATGGGTGTAACAAGCTTTATATGTATCTGAAAAATAGTTATTTAAACATCTCATGTATTCAAAGTGTTCAAATATTCGCTGTTATCATAATAGTAAGACGGCAAGAACGCAATAACGTGAGTTGTTCCTTTTTACGTAACTACGCCCAATTTACGGAACAACCTAAAGCAAAAAATTTAAAAGATGGACTTATTTTACTTTCAATTTAAAAATTGAATAAATTTAATTTTTTTTCTCTTTTTCGTAGTTAACGTGAATTATATTACCATATCATATTTTATTACTTCTTACGTGCTCCAGTGCAGCAAGCAGCTAAAATTATCTAGTGTTAAACTCATACAAAAGAAATTCGATATTTTTCCTAACCTAAAATTAATTTCCCTTAAAGTGGGTAAAATGTTTAACAGTAACGTGACCAATGAGGCTTGGTTAAACACTGAGTGGGAGGAAGTGTTTATTCTGACCGCCTTGTTAAGAGCCTGACGAAACTCTCATGACAACTTATTCTTCCAATATAACACATTTATTTAATAAAAGCTTTGATTCACAAAGAAAAAATATACGAAATTTCAGCGTAAATAGTTATTCAGAAACTCATGCCACTAAAAAATGTTTGGTTATATAGTTGCAAACTAGCCTACATGATTTCTCGTTGTTAGGTTTCGTACAACATAGTACACGTTATTATCATTTAATGTCTGAAAACCCAAGATATTATCGATTAAATATTTCAAGTTACATAGAGCAAGAGTTTCCAATTCACAGTAGCCAACATGAATGACCAAAAACACACGATAACTGGAATAAATATACGATAATGATCAATTGGAGACTGAATATTATAACAAGTACTACATTACGTCTTTCATGATAACTCCGATCACCCATGGGAAAAATAACAGGTAAAGGCTCAAAAGGTTAACCAAATGGCGAGTGAGTAAGTGAGAGATTTTGGTCGGCGCTTTACATCAATGTCTCTAGCGCTGGTGACGTTGTGTCATAACGTGAGTAAAGGAGCAGCGCCGGAATTAAATGGCGGGGGAGATGGGAGATCCCCGAGAAAACCAGCCGACCAGCGGCATCGTCCGGGACGATTCCCACATGCGAAAAACCGGGTATCGACCTCGCCGGGAGTCGAACTCAGATCGCCTTGGTAGGAGGCGAATGGTTTGACTATCCAGGCACCCCCCCCCTCCCCCGTTATCAAAATGGTCAAGGAGCCGGTTTCATAATGAGTAGAGATGATGGTTTAGCGCGGGAAACCTTGACTGTTTGTTGTGTTTCAACGCACGTACGGAATTTAAAAAAGATAACTGGATTTCACTTGTACGTAGAAATGCTGCTCTATTTGACTAAGCCAAGAAGACATCCAATACTGTAACGTTTAAGGCCTATCATTTGTCTGCAGACAGCTACATTCTGTCACACGTATATCAACCAGCTATACCTGTCGCATCAAACTACAGTGTTTTCAAGGGTATGTTGGCACAAAATATTTTCGCGATATACCATCGTCTCTTATAATGAGCTACGGCAAAATAATTTAAATGGCAGGAAGTTTTCCGCGATGACATTTTTGCTCCACTTTGTTTCAGTGTCTTATGTGCGCGACAGTAGCTCTGCTTTATGGTCAGTTATTGATAGAGGCACGATTTTATGGCGAAAAATTTTTGCAACATTTGGTTTCAATGCGTCATGTGCACACCTGCAGTTCTGCTATATCGTCTGTGGTTGGATGATTTTACTCTCACTGGCCTTGGCAAATTATAGACGTACAGACTCACAATAATCTTATTCTGATTGGTGCAGTAAAATGAGAAACGTGTCTGAACATAGACACGCTGCCAATAACCTTGAAACAGAACTGCCGATGTGCACGTGAGACACTGAAACAAAGTGGGGCAAAAATCTTTTCGCGACAAAATCGTGGCCCTAGTTATTGAATGTTTGAACCCAATTGTCTCTGGGTTCTATATGTAAATCACAAGCGTGTGGTGTCGCAGTTAACCTTGCTCTGATTGGCACAGTTAAAAGAATGACAACTCTGCACAAATACACACAGCCAATATCCATGAAGTATGACAGCGTATGTGCACCTAAACCGTTCAAACAAATAGGGGCAAAAGAATTTCCGTGAAAACTTCAGGTCCTTAGTATTTAACAATGGCACGCACAAGGACACTGATTTTTGGTGAAAAATAATTCTGCAACAACTTCTATCAATGCCTGACATATAAAGTTCCACCACAGCATCCTGTAGTCCTACCCTACAAACGCAGACGAGCAATGCTGTAGTAACTTTGCCCTCATTGTCACAAACAAATGAGCAATGCCTCTATGAAAAACACACTACCAATGCCTATGAATAAAGGCATGAAAATGTTGCGTTATTATTTATAAAAAAAGGCTATAATCCTGTGCCGCCTTGAGAGGCAAGTGTGCTGTCTACATTGGTCTGTGCATTCTCCTTTGGTTTTCAATTTGACTATATGGAAAGAGAAAACATTTCTCATTTCCCTGCGAGGCCTTAACAGTGTGCGCCGAGAGTAGTACCGGTTTCATCATCAGGTGGAGGGGATGGAGATTGATGACGTCGACGATGAATGGAGGGGAACCATGCCAGAAGGTGAGGTGGGAAAGCTGGTTGGTCGAGACGAGCATTCTCTTGTGGATCGTCGGGTTGGTCAGTAGTCGGGATATACTCCGATGAAACAATGTTGTGTGGTGAAATGAACTTTCCTTCAAATTATACTTAGCGAATATTCCCGTCGGGCAGAGTATTGACTATAGTGTTGAGTGAAGGAGGATCCGACCTTTGATTCTGTATAACAATTGTGCCTTAATCACCCGATTAGTGGATCGTGTAACCGAGAGAAACAACGGATTATTACATCGTAGGTAGAGACTTTGGAAAATCGCGAAAATGTTTAAAATAGTCTCCAACAAACTGTATTATATTACCCGTGACATGCGTAAACAGTTTTGGGACAAATCACACACGCTGTGTGTCCAAGCTGTGCAGTTCTAACTGGGCCTGTTGTAGAGAGAAAAAATGCTACAAATAAACGATAGCCAATGTTAATACAAAACATTCAGTGTTATATACATCACGTTGGAGCCTAGCAAACAGTCAACTATTCCCGCGATTTTCCAGCGTCTCTATTCGTAGGTACTGGTGGTGCGCCCGTTGGCGAATTTCAACAAGAACGTCCAGTGATATTGTCTCATCGTTTCCCCCGAAGCAGCTGGCAGAGATGTCGGCTAAGTTGGATATACCAATTCGATTCACCACCCTCTGGGAGATTTATCGAGGAACTATTTCTAGGGTCGTATTGTCGTCGGTGTGGAATTAATCTGGTTGTGAATCGGCCGAATTCAAGATAAGGAGAGTGTTAAGGTGGTCTTTGACATTTTGCGCTGCGTTTTTGAGAACATTCCTGCTATCCAAACTTTACAGTTTTGAACATTACGATCGGAACATTTGAATGTTTTTTATGAGGCCTCTCGCGCTACGATTTAATTAGCGACTTTATAGTTTGAAAGACGTCGTCCGGTTCTCAATTTCTATGTGTATGGGAACAATTTTAAATGGACGCTGAAACGAACGATTAGAGAACTCTTTTAGTTTATTTGTCTTTTTGTAGGAAGAAGCATTGTATTGGGCTTTTGGGTTATATGTGTAGTATAAAGGAGAGGGTTTTATATTGTGCTGTTGTGAGGAAGACGTAGCAACTTTAGTTTGGGGCAATATTCGAGAATCGAAAATGTATGTATAGAACGGATTAAGAAATTTTCCTTGTTAGCATTAAATGATACCCATAAAAGTGTATTTATATGTTGGTCATTTCAATTCACATTGACGTTGTGTGTAATCCTCTGACCTTTATTCAAATTAATGCACTCAAGTGACGTTATTGACTCAAGGCCTTCTTATCTTTGTGTGACTCCATTGTAGGATAGTGGGTATTTCACAGCTAATTCATTCGTAGAGATGATGGTATATCGCGAAAATGTTTTGTGCCAACATACCCTTGAAAACGCTGCAGTTTCTTGTCAAATATATGATTGGGTGATGTACGTCTGACACAATGTAGCTGTCTGCCGACCAATAACAGGTATCAAATATTACAATAGCGGGATTCTTATTGGCTCAGTCAAATAGGGTAACAGCTCCAAGTACAAGCGAAAGCCAGTAACCTCTGGTTAGCTGACTGTGCGTTGAAATCAAGCAAACAGTCAAGTTTTCCCGTGATAAACCATCATCTCTATATTTAACATTGTTTTCAATCAACTGTAGTATCTCGATATTGACACGTGTGTACAGGTTTCTGGGAATCATAGACGTTCTGTGTTAAAACTGTACAGTTATAATTGGGTCTGTTGAAGAGGGACACAGTGCTTCATATAAACAATAGCCAATATAGTTGCAAAACATTCTGTGTTATACATAGCATGTTGGAGCATAGCAAACAATCAACTTTTCCCGCAATTTACCAGTGTCACTACTAATCATTCGTTGAAATACTCTTTTGCGCGTGCTGAACATACTGCCTGCCAACAGCATCAGTAGAGACATGAAAAATTCGTGTTTTCTTTTGGCCTCAAGCTAGAGTTCCATCAACTATTAGTTTGTGCCACTTTCGCAATTGGCCCGTGACTTATTTGACACTTCCTGGAAGTCGCTTAGCCAATAGCACAGAAGCAACTAAATGCGGGCTCATATCACTACGTCATCGAGCAGCCAGTGAGCAGATAATATCTGCTTGAATACACAGATGTTCTTGGAGGCTAGCCTATATGTCGGTAAAACCGAGAATTTTTCCCGTCTCTAAGTATGAGTTAGAAGTGTACATAGTATCTTAGAGTCAAGCCTGATATCAGACAATAGGGCGAGATTTCCAGGTTTCTAACTGTGAAGCAGTGCCGCAGGTGTGAACGTAAGGCATTGAAACATAATGATACAAAATTATTTTATCATAAATTTGTAGACAGTATGTATGCAATTTAGTGCAGTCATGCAGTTCACTGCATTACTTTTACAAGGGTGCTGTGTCGTCGATCGATGAGGTTGCTGTACTTCGGGTCTTAAAACTTGTTCGATTTCCAAAACTGATATCCTCGATTGTTCACTTAATGTTTTCAACTTTAGTTAATGACTAAAATTTATTTTTTTTTAAATCTCTGGTGACTGAGAAATTTCGCATGCTACAATTTCTTTGCTGTACAACCTTTTTAATTGCTGCGAACATAATGAATTTATGTCCACACTGTGCATATGTTGACTTGTATTCATGCAGAGTTATGAGATCTCGATGCTGGATGTATGAAACATTTGAAAACCGTAACTTCAGACGTATCCCACAAATCAAATCAGCCACGAGGAATAAAATGACGGCATTCTGAACCATGCTGTGTCCTGGCTCGTTCACATACGACCTTCATGCTCCGCACGTACATACAATCGTGAACACGGGGTTTTTGAAATGGTCAAACTAGCACTCATAAACCTGAAATATGGCGCGGAAAATATTTTATTGCGTAAGCAACGGCGATGTTTTATTTAATTTTTTTTTATCGTATCACAGGCCAGCCACTGTAACAACGCGATCAGTTTCAAGTATTTTCCACGCGTTTACCCGAGAACAAACAAACACGATTCCCACGTCGTCCGATATAAAAAAAAACAGATGTCGAATTCTCCAATTTATTACCACATCTGTTATAACGAGCTGCGAGGCGAATGTTTGCCAGATAGCGGTTGCTACCTACCGACGAGCAGAGAAACTCTTTCACTGTTGTCCATTTATGTGCGTTTACGCTTCGTTTCTTGCCGCTATTTTATGTGGCTGTCTATGACTAATACTGTCTAACCGTCAGCCAGAATTTTCTTAACATATTACACACATTCATGTAAATATAGATACGTAATTTATGTTTTGCAAATATTCCCGCTCAGACTTTATTTCAACCGTATGCATTAATATACGTCGCTCTACTTTGCTTAGGCGTATCAAATAATAAATTATAATTTTAAATTCTTTCCTGACAATTTTGTCACTAAAGGTATTTTATCTAATTTGTTGTATTTTGTTACTCCAAAGAACAATGTATGTAACCTAAAAATATGTTTGACAAAAACTTTGTAATATTATTAATTTTTCTTATTTTTCGTCTATTTACACTGCTGTGCAGTTGGTACACGTTAAACCGGACAAGTGTCGTACCGCATAGTTTCCCGCTATGACAAAAGTAATAAACTAATTACTAGGGCCACGATTTTGTCGCGAAAAGATTTTTGCCCCACTTTGTTTCAGTGACTCACGCGCACATCGGCAGTTTTGTTTCAAGGTTATTGGCAGCTTGTCTTTGTTCAGACAAGTTTCTCATTTGATTGCACCAATTAGAATAAGATTATTGTGAGTCTGTACGTCTATAATTTGTCAAGGCCAGTGACAGTAAAATCATCTAATCACAGACGATGTAGCAGAGCTGCAGGTGTGCACATGACGCATCGAAACCAAATGTTGCAAAAATCTTTTCGCCATAAAATCGTGGCTCTACTAATTAGTTTTATCTCAAACAAATGTCCTTTGATATAAATAACGTGCGTAGTAACATATCCTGTCCATTTAAGATTATAGAACAGATTCGCGCAATTTTTTTCAATTAATTATTAAGTTTATATATCACCGCCTTCTGTACCTTTGATGTAAAACTCTTCTGTATTTAATGCCCCTGAGATAAAGTTCATAGAACTGCTTAGGAAAAACATCTGTCACAAAAGTGGTTTGCGTTGAGTTATGGTTTATAGATAAATATGGCATATTTTGAACTATTAAAACTCGAACAGTGTCAAAATGAATTTTCGGTATCCACAGGATTCCAGCTAATAAAATAATATGTTCATTTATCTACATATTCCAAATAAGGTGATAGCCTTAAATGATCTTTAATTATCATGGCGGAAATGTCTTCTTTATAATGAAACATGCATTACTAGTATCTCTTTTCATCGGTTTTTCACAGTTTTTATCTCATAATATTCGTTCTTATGTAATTAAATAAATTACAGTCCTGAAACCAAAGCAATTTTTTGATTATTTTAATAACTTAGACGGCCGACGTAAAAACTGCACATTAATTTATTTGACATTTTTTCATCAGAATCCATATCTTATTTCGGTATAACATTAACAGTATATTCTAAAATCTTAAACTTATTAACTAGAAAATAATAATTAGTTTTTTTATATTTGGTGTCACCAGTGCAAACACGAGAGAGTGCTTTTTATATGATTCGTGTATTTATTGTAACATGCCTATATTATTTGACTCCCATTTATCCAATCCTTAGAATGTCAGATAAATGATTACACTATTTACAAGTATTTCAAAGGTTTAAAATACTTTTTCTCAAATGTATTATTTTGCATGAGCGTCCTTCTTAATTAGATCGCCTGAAAAATTACAATGAGACGTCTTACCGTAACCTTTTATGCACATGCTGTAAGTAGCAGGTATTCTTATGTTATGCATAACAACGAAACGCACGACTAAATTTAAGAAGCACTGTACGATTAAACGAAACCAATGGTTGTTGTTGATGTAAATATATTTGGTCATCGTATTACAGCGATTTTTTGCGCCGATGAGTGGAGACGTACAAATACCGCGTAATTATATACCGTCAGACTATACTTCACTACTCTATGCTTACACAAGCATACTCTATGATATTCTAGGCTCCGTGCCGCTGTGTGCTTGGGCTACAGGATAGTCGAGCTTATTAACATTGGTTGACAAAGACCTTCCAAGCGTGCGGCATAAACTGTCAATCAAACAGTGAAAGTTTAACAGTTTCAGTTGCAAGGATTTTTACTTATAAAACTATTTTATAACAACAGATTGAGTTAGTAAGTATATTTCCATATTCAGTCAGTAAAAATTCTACCATTAAATATGTCATTTTAAAACTACACTTTGAAACATTAACGCAAATATAACTTCAATATCTTCGCGCGAGTTTAGTGTACGTGTAATAAACGGCGTATCTCAGTTTCCAAAACAAGCTCGTTATTAATTTCTTGCGCATTTTAAAACGTTAATTGCGTGTTTTGACAATCTGCTCTTAAATGTACAGTCCTGTTCATGTAAAGTGCTGCTTGAAATTAGCAAGCGTCATTCGTTTACAACAACGAAAATTTACTCTTATGACAACTGAGATATTCAGGTGTCCATATTGGGAGAATTGGTACACTGTTGACGTGGCATGCCAAACGTCTAGGGTTCGATTCCCGCAGGTATACATTCATGCTCTTAATTTCTACACATGTTTCATTGAGATTCTGACATAATTAAAAAAAGGAGTATGACAATTAGTGTAAAATTTGGTTCTTTTTGTACGTCTAGGTATAAATTTCGTTACCTTTCAAAACAGTGATGCAATTAGTACCTTTGCTCTACTTCCCGATGGAGCAGTTTCGTATACTTGGATGTGTGTAAAATCACTGGTAAACTGTGAATATTCACAGTCTGCAGTTTCAAGTACAGAAGGCAGGTTACCCCTCTGTAACTTGAGTCCAGTCTGCAGTTCAGATAATAATGCGGAACTCGCAAGTCTCTACTGGTGAGGGGCGGTATGAGGTAAGTACTAAGAAGCGTCGGAATGAATTAGAGGGAGAAACTGGAGATATACTAAACAATAGCATCGTCTAGCACGTTTCCCTCATGTGACAATCCGGTTCGAGCTCACCTACAATCGAGCCCGCATCGCCAATATGGGAGGCGAGCACACTATCTGCTGCTCCACCCACATTCTCTCCAGAGCTCGCTATTGTCTACAAATATGCAATATAACACACCATTTGAAGAACAAATCTAGCTACTTTCATTTTCTTGTGATACCAACTGACTTCCCTTTAGGAATTTCACGTGTATGATGTAGGGCCTACTAGCACTAATATTTAATAAAGCGTGATAGATAAATAAGCACTGAATTCTTCGATCGAGATCTACACTTTTCGAAAGTCAATGTAGAAAATCTAGAAAATGGCAATCCTTGATGATTATATTTTCCAACTTTAAGAGCAAACCTTTAGCCAGCATTTGTTAAGCGGGATCTCTTGCGCCGCAATTAAACGTACGAGATTTCAGCGTCAGACAGAGATTTTTTTTTTTCAGATATACGTTTATTGAGAGAAATTTTTCCTCAGAAAGTCGGAAAAAACTATTGTCTAAGATACTGTTTTTTTTTTCTACGAATCAGCTTCGAGAAATCTACAATTCTGAACTGATGCTTTTGCTTTTAGCGATGAATTATATGCCATGCAATCTAAGGGTTGTTGTTTTTGAAAAAAAAAAAAAAAGATTTATGCACCACTTTGTTTCAATACCCTACGCGTATATCTGCAGCTCAGCGTATTGCTTATTGGCAGTGTGCCTTTATGTAGAAGTGCCATTTACTTCACTGTGCCAATCAAAACAATGCTATGCGGCACTGCACGACTGTGATTAGCTGGGTAGAATCTTAAAACGTTGAGAGTTAAAACATCAAATTATTAATAGAGCCACGATTTGGTCGCGAAAAGAAGTTTGCAACATTTTGTTTCATTGTCTTGCGTGCACAACGGCAGCCGTGCTTCACGGTTATTAGCGGCGTGTCTTTGTTCAGACACGTCCCTCATTCAACTGCACCAATAACAATGAGGCTATTGTGACTCAATACGTTTGTTATTTGCCAGTAGAACCTCAAGACAAGCGACAGTAAAAACGTCCAATCACTGACCATGAATCAGAGATGAAACTGTGAACATAAGGCATTCAAACCGAATGGTGCAAAAATCTTTTCGTCATAAAATCGTGGCTCTAATTGTTAACCATGAAGTAGAGCTGTTGGTGTGAACATAGGGCATTGAACTAGTTGATAGAAAGTCAATTCAATAAAAGTACCGATCAATAAATATTAGCATAGCTAAATTTCTCCTTACTTTATTATTATTGCTGTTCTATTTTATCTGTGGTGGTAAAGTTTCAAGTCAGCGGCTGACAATAAAATGTTTCCATGGCGTGTGTTCATTAATAAATGTCTAATAATTTCTTTAAAACAAATTGGCTCACTTCTTTCAACACGTCGTAATTACAAACAGAACATATACAGGATGTCCAGAAACAAACTCATATTAAGCACTCCCCGCGAATCCTGGGTAGAGTTGGAAACGAGAATGTAAGGGGCAAAATGTTGTAGGACGACGTTTTACTTGCACTACGTGGCAACGCTGCACGGAGAAAGTCCCCTCTTGCATTCCCCGCTCAGGTATTATTTTTTGTATGTTACGTCATGTAAACATAAAATCATGTTTGAACTACTCAGGTCAGAACCGTAGTAGTAAAATAAGTATGATATATTTGGAGCGCAAAAGTATACGAACTGCAATACTATGTTGCCACATTGTGGCAATAAGATGTAGTAGTACAACTATTTGCCACTAACGTTTTCGTCTTAAATTTCGCCCAGAATTCACGTGGTGTGCTTATTATGAGTTTGTTTCTGGACATTCTATATATTAGTGACATAATTCAGGTATACCGACCATGCATCGTGATAAACTATGACCCATCTCTATAGATGATGGCTAATAGCGGGAAAACTTGACTGTTTGCTGGATTTCAACACACGTTCAGTTTACCAGAAGATTTCTGGCTTTATCTTGTACTTGGAGCTGTTACCCTATTTGACCGAGACAATAAGAATCCTGATATTGTAATATTTGATGCCTGTTGTGTCAGAAGTATATCACCGAATCATATGTGTTGCAAGAAACTACAGTATTTTGAAGGGTATGTTGGCACAAAACATTTTCACGATATACCACCATCTCTGCCCATCACATTTCAGTCATCACAGCGTTGGGTGGTAAAAACTTAATTTACTTTGGATAAAGTCATTTTCAAGCTGTAAATAAAGCAACACGTGGCCAACATGTAATCACAGATTAAGTAGTTAACAGACGCGAAATAACGTGACGGCTCATTTTATAAGGGCGAGCTTCTACACTTATTGAATGCCCGATGCTGTTGATACCAGCCCTGTGTATGTTTGGCTCCTGGATGTTACGGTAGGTTTCCTATTGGCCTGGGTGCCGGATAGCAGGGCAAGCACCTTATACGCTGATTGGCGGTAGGCGTTTCCGCCATTTTGCTGGCGTGTGTGACTGAGTTTGCAGACCTACAGGCTGTTTCACTTCTGTATTTCTAAATATTTTGTAATATAATATTGATTATTACCACAATTCGTCCTATGTTTAACATTTAGTTGATACGGACATTCGAATCCTTACTATTACGAAGTAGGGTAGGACAGCTTGATAGGCGCTGGTATAAAATTAGATGCCTGGGCATAGCAGAGGGGAAGCCTGCGTGTAACCTAGCAACCTAGGTCGACTTTAATGCTCCAGATCACTTGCATCGCGAGCAACTCCGCTCGGCGGGGAAAAAATGCCCTTTGGGGCGATTTTTCATTTCCGCACATTGCGCACCATCACACGAAGCGTTTGACGGGAGAGAGGGACGTCTTCGGCAGAACTCCGGGAGGGGAGGGAAGTTAGGGTGAGCCACATCGCTCAGCTCGGAACCTCGGTCAAATGGGGCGTGTAATTCCTCGTCAGACGTAGGGCCTCATCCCATCCCTCAAGCTGTCCCTAGGAAGCGATCGGTGCCCCGCTCAGCGAGTGGTCCTGGGTTATAGATTCAGAGCACGCGTCAAATGCTCTGCCGGCTCATGTTACACTGACTGAATCCTTACAACGTCCCCGACACTGCGACGTTATGGAGGAAAATTATTGCTCCTAATAGGAAGTGACACTGTAAAATATGGAAAATGTTTTAAGCCAACATAATCGCCGATAAACCATATATCTTCAGCCTATTGTTATTTGCTGATGAAACTTATTTGACGCTTGCGAACAGTTTCGGGACAAACCACACTAGTTCTGTGTCAGAGACGTGCAGTTATAACTGGGCTTGTTGAAGAGAGAAACAACACTCCAAAATAAACAACGGCTAGAGATGATGGTATATCGCGGGAAAACGTGACTGTTTGCTGAGTTCCAACGCACGTTCAGCTTACCAGGAGATTACTGTTTTTCTTTTTTACGTGAAGCCTATTTGACTGAGTCAATAAGAATCCCGCTATTGCAATATGTAGGGGCCGGAAAATTTCGCCGATTAAATTATCTGCATGCTAGAATACATTATCCTATGCATATACAAGTCCCGTCCATTCGTTCATTGTTTGCTGTTATACTGAGTAACAGCTGGTAAACAAATGATCGGTGCTTGAACATGTACAGGGCGTGCATTCTAACGTGAAGGTCATCCAATCCGCGAAATGTTCCGGTCCCTAGTAATATGTGATTCCTGTTATTGTCCCGCAGACAACTACGTTGTGTCAGACGTGTATCATTTAATCATATGTGATGAAATTAACCACAACGTTTTCAAGGGCGTGTTGGTATAAAAACTTATCGCGATACAACATAATTGGAGATGGTGTAAAATCACGAGAACGTTTTCTGCCAGAGTATTCTGCAAATCAGTGTAGCGTCCTGGGGTTTGATTTATTGGCCGACGGTTGTGTATAGAGCCAGTGATTTTTTGTGAAAAGAATTTTGAAACAACTTGTTTCAATGCCTTACGTGCACACCTGCAATTCTGGTTCGTGGTTGTTGGCAGAATATAGAAGGGCAGAGGCGTGGCTCATTTGACTGCACCAACCAAAACAATGTTGTCGCGACACCACACGTCCGCGATTTGCGGGTAGTACCCCGAGAGTTAAAACTCCCAATCACAGATCATGAAGCAGAGAAACCGGTGTTCTTATAAGGCATTGAAACAAATTGTTACAGAATTCTTTTCGCCTAAAATCAGTGGCTCAAGTTATGTAGCACATTCTATATGTGTATACAGACGAGTCACAGACGTCCAGTAGTAGCGCAACAAAGTTATCATTGGCCCAGTCAAATAGGGACTCGCCAGTAACGAAATATAAGCGTGAGAAATTAATACATTACATAGAATCCTAGCAAACAACCAAAGTTTCCCGCAGTAAATCACCTTTTCTAACTATAGTTCTGTATTCAAACTTGGCGCACACAGTAATAACTAAGAATTGGTACCGCAGAATTTGGTGAAACTTTTTTGACCAACTTGTTTTAGTAACTTACATGCACATTTTATACTGCAAAAATAACATCCTAAATATTATTGAAGCCTTTTAACTTCATAAACAGTATGCAACACTTACCATTTCTCAACTTGTAAACATAGCAAGTGATCAGCTTCATTACCAGACAAGTCTGACAGCATAAGTTTAAATTTGACAGTTTGCTAAAAATATATAGGACAACAATTCTACCGTACCTACATTCTCAACACTTCTATATCTCAGCGTGCTAAATATACACACATTTTTATAGCGTACTTCTTAGTCATAGTAGGCTTTGTGTGTGGACGATTCTCGTTATAACTTATATAAGTTACTCTGACACAAGACGTACAATATATCGTGAATAACTCTAACACGCGCAAGAGTTGAGACACTTCCCATCACCTACCAGGTTGGTTTGAAAATATTTGCGACATGAAATTAAGTCTCTACTATCAAACTCCCGTCGATAACGCGAGAGGTGAGCGTGCTGCTACACTCTACAGCAATCTACTAGATGCACGTTTCACGCTTGGTGGGACGTCCCACGTGCACATTTGTGTTTCATTGATTGTTGTATAACTAGAGAGGATGGTATATAGCGAAAATGTTTCGTGCCATCATACCCATGAAAACGCTGCAGTTTCTTGCAATATGTATGACTGGGTGATATACACCTAACACGACGTAGCTGCCTGCACACCAGCACAGACTAAATAGTAATACAGACGTGAAATGACGTGGCGGCTCGTTTGATATAGGCGAACTTGGCCGCTTATTGGCTGCCCGAGGCTGTAGACTCCAGCCCCGTGTCTGTTTGGCTCCTGCATGTTACTACAGGTTTCCTATTGACCTGGCTGCCGACTAGCAGAGCAGCTGCCTCACGTTGATTGGCAGTAGGTGTTTCCGCCATGTTGCTGGCCAGGGAAGCCATTTTGCTGGCGTGTGTGACTGAGTTCGCCTTCCTGCCGACTATTTCACTTCTGTATTCCTAAATATTCTGTGACACCAGTAACAGACATCAAATATTACAACAACAGGATTCTTATTGGCTCAGTAAAATACGGTAACAGCTCCACGTACAAGCGAAAGCCATAAATCTTCTGATATGCTGAACGAATGTTCAAACCTAGGAAACAGTAACATTTTGCCGCGATGAACCATCTGTCTAACTACAGTACATAACCACTGCATGCTGTGCAACAACAGATTGTAACCTGACGTCGAACGAAGAAACAACACTAAAGACACAGAAAATTTGCGGGTTTACTTAAGAATTAATTAATTATGTGTCTAACTTGTGGGCGTGTGAGGTGCGTTCGTAATTGAACAATAGTAATCCTTAATACGTCTCAACAAACAGTGTAGGTTACACTTATATATTTGCGCGCTGATTTTCAGATGTGTATCTGGTCATAACTCAACAAGTAGCGGAAGACTGAATGTACACACGAATGTGTAGTTCAGCTAGCGGATCATTGAACACGCAAGTCTTCCGTGACTTTAATAATTATCACTACAAACACGAAAACTTCACATGTTCACTGGCGGTAGACAGGACTCAACCATTCTTTGCATGACGAACTGTATTATTGTGAACATTGTAATATTTTGTTGTCCCAGAAATCTTATAAAGAGATTAAGATAAACAAACACCTAATACGATTAATACGAAATACGTATTTTGGTGTTTCTTTTTCATAGTCTCATTATAAGATTTCTAGTACGACGTAATATTGCAATGGCGTATGTCCACAATAATACAGTTTGTCATTCTGCCCCATTGCAAGAAACATTCAAAGACATTATTAATTCTTTGCATGGTTCAAGCTTCGCGATTTGCTAATTGTAAAGTAATATTTCCATAACTTGATCATAAAGCAAGGAGCTAGGTCTTCATTCCATTGCAACTTTCTTATTAGTTTACAGATTGAAGGGCTTGTCTCATAGACCGAGACCTCCGCATTTACATACCAAGCGAGGTGGCGCAATGGTAATACGTTGGGCTTGCACTCGAAAGGACTCGGGTTCAAGCCCCGGCTTCAGCCATCCTGATTTCGATTTTTCATGGTTTCCCGAATTCGCTGCAGGCTAATGCTGGGATGTTTCCTCAGCAAAGGTCATGGCCGACTCCTCTCCCAACTCCCGTACCAAGTTGTATGCAACCGTCTATAATGATCTCGCTGTCGACGAGACATAAAGTCCACTTACCTTTCCTCATCATGAATATGCCAGTGTATGACATTAATTATATTATAAAAAATTCGTGAAAGCCATCAAAGAAGTAGAGCTCGATCCACTGGCAATGTGGACATTACTTGCAGAGTTTCCACATCGATAAATGTGGACTTCTACTGGAGGCGACTACAATTATGTGATAGTTATAGATGATGGTATATCTCGAAAATGTTCTATGCTAACCTACCTTTGAAAACACTGTAGTTTCTTGCAACATGTATGACAGGGTGATATACGTGTGACACAACGTAGCTCTGTGCATAACAATTGCAGGCATCAAATATTATAATAGCGGGTTTCTTATTGGCTCAGTCATATAAGGTAACAGCTCTACATACAACCAAAAGCTAGTAATATTTTTATAAACTGAACATTGGTTGAAACCCAGCAAACAGTAGTTTTCCCGTGTGAAACCTTAATATGTAGTCATAATCTCTTTTGATAGTGCAAAATCGGGAGAATCAATCATTCCAGGGTTTCCAAACCAATGTATTACTCTAGACTTTTTTTTTTCACTAAACTACAGTTTATTGGCAAGGTTCCCCTTTTACAGACGAATTGCGACTCTCAGCGGTAGCACACAAGCGTATGACTAGGGCCATGAATAGAGCCAGTGATTTTTGGAGAAAAGAATTCTGCAACAATTTGTTTCCATGCCTAATGTGAACACCTGTTTCTCTGCTCATGTTCAGTGATTGGAAGTTTTTAACTTTCGGCGTCTCGGTGTTTCCTACCAGCAAATCACGGACGTGTTGTGTCTCGGTAACGTTGTTCTAGTTGGCACAGTCAAATGAGCCAAACCTCTTCCCTTATAATATTATATTCTGCCAATAACCACGAACCAGAGTTGCAGGTTTGTATGCAAGGCATTGAAACAAGTTGTTTGAAAATTCTTTTCACCAAAAATCACTGGCTCTAGCCATTAACTTTTTACGAAAAGAATTTTGCCCCACTATGTTTCAATATCTAATGTGACCAACTGCATCTCTGATTCATGGTAATTGGTAGCATGATTTTGTAAAGTGACGTCTCTCATTTGACAGTGACAGTCACAATACGGTGACTGCAACACTACACATCTGTGATTTGCGGGTGGAAGCCAAAGCCAGGCGAGAGTTAAAACATCCAATCACAGACTAATGAAGCAGAACTTCAGATGTGCACATATGGCATTGAGACAAACTGGGGCAAAATTCTTTCCGCGAAAAGTTCATGGCCCTACGTATGACTTTTTCAAATGAGGACATTCAAAAAGTGATAAAAGTAAGTTTGACATGAAAACTTTACAATTAACTCTCACTGTAAAAAATTGAGGTAAATTTACTCCACATGTAATAGAAGCTAATTACCACTACACTTTAGGGAAAATTACTCAACACATGTCAAGATAAGTTACTCAACTGGTAATGTAATTTTTCATTACATATCGGTGCATCCCTCTAGGACATTTTGACATAACGCGCGAGCGAAACTTCCGAGTGGTAGGGCCTATGTGTGGCGAATACACTACCTTGCGGAAATTTCTACACATATCGGAAATCAGATTTCCCTCTCAAGGTTTGGGAATATTACCACACATATGATGAGTAGCATTACTAACTTTTTTTTACAGTGATAGCAAACACTCAACGTTGCCCGCCCTGAATACGCGTGTCTGTCGTACCTCGCATTATATATATATCTGTCTTTTGGACTTGCATCCGTCAGGTATTTCTCTGATCCATGGTTGGGTAACGAGCAATGTATCGTACGTGTTGGCCACTCTCACGTACGGTTCGTGCACAAACAAGAGAGCTTGTTTACAAATTCAGCGGTCAAAGAGAGGCCAGATACGCGAGTCCCTTTCAAGCGAGCGGCTCAATTCGCATTATGTAGCCGCTACTTCACTTCAATAAACAGCTTAGGCAAGTTAACACAACGAACGGTTTCGAACTTTTGGATGACCCGTGTAGAGCCTTTGTTATCGACGCAAGCTAATTCGTAACATCACCACAGATCAGCTTACAACGCAGAACCGAAATTGCTACAAGTGAGGCGATCTCTAGCCGCACGAGCCAACGCTATACAGGTTGTCCAGAAACAACGGCACACCACGCGAATCCTGAGATGAATTGGAGACGAAAATGTTAGCGTCAAAACGTTGTACGATCACATTTTATATACACAATGTGACAACATAGCACTGTAGTTAGTTCCGTCTTGCTCTCCACAGGTGTCTTATTACTTACAACATGCAAAATTCGCGTTATCATTTGGTAGCAGACTAAACTTCACTTTACTACAGAGCATAGTCTGCAATTCAATTGGCCACAAACTTTTATGTCATTTAATTGTGTTATGTCTTTACAGAGATTGGCCTCCCTACTATGTAAGCATTCTCCGCAGAAAGTCTTGGCAATATCGGCCAGCTAGAGACTTCGAACGGGCCTATAGTCACTTGTAGTCTAGTCAGCTGTCAGAAAATAACACTAATTTTTCATGTCTCTACTTATTATTACTGTTCTGACCTGCATATTATGGGTGCAGGTTAAAATTCCGAGCTTTCAAAACATGCTTCTATGTTTACACGACGTAACATACATAAAATAATATCTGGACATGGAGGGCAAGATGGGGATATCTCCACGAAGAGCTGCAACATTTTTAACACAAAATGTTATAACTTATATTTACGCCTCCAATTTAGTCCAGGATTCGGTAGTGTGTTTATAAATCCAGGTCGAATGATGTGTTATAACTGAGTCAGCGAGCAGGAAGTTAGTAGCTGTTATCTGCTTGTGTAAACAGATATTCTTGGAGTCTAGCCTACAAGTCAATGAACCCGCGAATTTTTCTGGTCTCTAACAATAAGTAGAGGCACGAGTATTTCGCGTATTAATCTGGCAACAGCGTAGGCTTCTCAGACCTATGCACACACTGGCAAAAGTCAAACATCCATTGGCTTCTAACCGTATACATGTTACCACCATGAGTTGTTTCTTTATTTATCACTGGCTTGCAGTCGTCAAAGATGTGTTAAAACAGGTGTAGTCTAATCACAGAAGCAGTAGTGAAGTGGCATCCAACCTTACCTAGAATCAATACGCGAAATAAGCTTGCTTCTAACTGAAAGGCTTCTGCAGCACCACACGTCTGTGATTTACGTGTAGAGTCCCAAGACACATGAGAGCTAAAACATCCTAGCACAAACAAACTATGAAGCAGAAATGCATATGTGCATGTAAGACACTGTAACAAAATGGGAAATATAATGTTCACGACGAACTCGTGGTTCTAGACAGAGGTTACTGTAAGTAACGTTGATTGGTTGTGTCTGCCAGGTGTTTTAATGTCACATGCTCTGAAAGTTTAGAAGAATCCAATACCGCTTTCCTCGTAACACGGCCACGCTATGCTTGTGGTATCGCACCTCTGACTGGGTGCAGTTACGATATGGCCAAACCGGCCGGACAACAAGAGAGTTTCGGGCTGCAACTAGGCCAGAGTTGGGAAACAAAGGAAGACAGCAGTCCACCTCACCCCTCTTAGTGCAGAAACAATGAGGAAAAGCACGCCGATATATTTACCAAGTAAATAAGGTCTGTCGCCCGCCAACACTCATCCGCTCAACAGCAGTCCAGCTCTCCTCCAGGGCTCGTGGGTCGAGTCTCGACGGGGTCGTGCTTGTCCGTCGATGCCGTCTACCTCATCAATTCAGCTTTCGCTAAGGTCGTCAGATCTAGTTTTGTGGCAGACACCCTCAACTTAATAAAATATGTTAATAATCAGTCATATTGCACTCCCTTCCTAAATATATATGACACAATGTAACTATTTTTGTATTCAGAGTATTTGTCATTCTAGTAGAGTAAATACCCGTATAACCATAACTGTCTTACAGCCATTTAACTCCAAACAACATCTTAATAAACCCACAGTGTAGCTACCATCTGAGCAAACACCACCTCCTCCTCCCCCCCCCCCCAACTTAAAATTAACATTTATAAAAGAAGCCATCTAAATAACACCCACCTTAAATAATGATTTTGTTTACTGTTAGCGTAGGCTCGAATTCTGAAGGACGACAAGAAATAAAAGTAAAGCCCTTCGATGGTGAAACAATGGGATGCGAAGGCCGGAGAAAACTCGAGTGCCCTGAGAAAACCCACTTGCCAACGGCAAGTGAATGAGTAAAGATATTTTGGTCAACATATAATATCTGGATCTTAAGACTGGTGAGGGACGACATGAGATATTGAGCAGCGTCGGAATGCAGGGGCGGAAGAAACGGGATATTCCCGAGGAAACACGCCGACCAGCGACACTAATACTACATGCGAAAATCCGGGGCTGGACCCACCTGGAATCGAACCCGGATCACTTGACTAACTTGTTCACTAAACTTCAAACGGAAATTTAAAAAAAATTAATGATTAATTCAACAAAAAGAAATCATAATCTATTCAATATAATTTTGCTTGCTTTTTTATGTTAAAAAAACATATCGTTAATAATATAAAAGAAAATAAAGTTACTAAAATCAGTATTAGTTGAAAATATTCAAGATACTAATGACCTAATTTTAGAGACGGTGAAAAGTCGCGAGAATATTTTCTGGTAAAGTATTCTCCACGTCAGTGTAGCTGTCAGGACCTTGTGGGGTTGGAGAATTGTTATGCAGCAAGGATTTGGTAGTTTACAGACGAATAACAGACGTCAAGTCGTAGTGCACACAAATTAGCATTGTCCCAGTAAAATACCAATAACGAAAGTAAAGCCTAGCAATAAGTCAGTTTTTTCCAGCCATAAATTTCCAACCCTGCCTTTCATACTGAACCAACAACAGAAAAATGTCAAGTGCAACATAAAAATGTAAGCTATAAAATTATGTACGTTACGATGTTTCTGGAACTAGGATAATTTCCCTTCCACGGGTGATAAAACCGCGAACTGTATTTCACCGGAGATGGAAACTGTTTACGAGGCATCTGCAGCCTTGCTCAGTTTAGTTTCGTGCTGATGTTAAGACGAAGCTGAATGGGTGGCTGTTACTGCCTGGTTTCCGGCATGACTTAAAGAATACACGTGGTGTGCAGTCCACTAAACTCAGTAGTCGCCACCAACTTCAGTATCATTATTTAATAACACGATTTTAAACCGCAGGCCGTGTTCGAACAGTAAAAGTGTTTCCATCAAGATTTTTGGTCACAGTAAACCAAAACCCGTTCTGTATTACAAGTATTATGTTTTATTTACTATTGATAGGGGCCCTTCGTGGTCAGTGATAGGATGTTTTAACTGCAACGAGCCTTGGGAATATGCCCGCTGTTGCAGGAACGTTATCGTAATTGGCTCAGTCAAATGAGATACGGCTCTTCACATTGATTAGTTGCCAATAACTAGGGCCACGATTTTGTCGCGAAAAGATTTTTGCCCCACTTTGTTTCAGTGACTCACGTGCACATCGGCAGTTCTGTTTCAAGGTTATTGGCAGCGTGTCTTTGTTCAGACACGTTTCTCATTTTACTGCACCAATCATAATAAGATTATTGTGAGTCTGTACGTCTATAATTTGCTAAGGCAAGTGAGAGTAAAATCATCCAACCACAGACGATGTAGCAGAGCTGCAGGTGAGCACATGACGCATCGAAACCAAATGTTGGAAAAATCTTTTAGCCATAAAATCGCGGCTCTACCAATAACCATGAAGTAGATTGCATGTGTGTACGTAAGAAACTGAAACAAAGTGGGGCAAAATTCTTTTTGCAAAAAAAAAACTATAGTGGCGTATTTTTTAACATCAAATAACTATAGTCTCTTTTATTTACTTTGGAAATCATTGTAATTGACTGAATACATTTCTGTTAGTTTTTTTTAATAACACAATCGCTCAAAAAGTTAAATACATACAACTCGCTCAATCATACAGACTAGAACGTACTGGCAAAGAATATTTAGGAATACAGAAGTGAAACAGCTGGTAGTACGTCGAAATTAGTCACACACGTCAGCAAAATGGTTTTACTGGCCAGCAACGTGGCGGGAAAGCCCACCGCCGATCAGTTTAAAACGGCTGCTCTGCTAGCCGGCGACCAGGCCAATAGGAAACATGCCGTAACGTGCAGGATCCAATCAGACACGGGACTGGTATCATCAACCTCGGGCGGCCAATAAGCGGCGAAGTTCGCCCGTGTCAAACGAGCCGCCACGTCATTTCACGTCTGTATCTAGCCTGTGATACTGGCACATTCACACTGGAACACACTCGGCCACGTTGCTGGCACCGGACCTCTGTACCTCTGCGTGCCTGCATTACAGGTTAGCGGGTAATTTGAGGTTGACGTTCTTGGCATTGGTTGAAAGTCCTGTAATGCGAGCAACACAAACAATCGGCCAACTGTATAAGTCAGATGCTCACACAGTAGCTTTGGACACAAGTTTGCTGTCAAGACGATAATTGCGAAAATTACAGATTCCTAGTAGTAGCATTTCAATTATTCTTAGCATGACTAACATATAATATTAAGAAGGAAACCATGTTCAAGTATACACAATTTTAATACCAAAAGTTTCCATATAACTGGAAGTAAATGTTAATTTTTAACAAATGAGCAAATGTTGAAATAAGGATAGACCGGCATGATAAAATCCACAAACCTATACATACACATGCCCTGTCTATTCGTTCTGTGTCTTGCTGTGTCAGAGTGTAGCTGCTCGTTGACAAATGGTCGGGTCTTGATATTACACTGAACAGCGGATTCTAACATGCAGCTCATTAAAGTCACGAAATATTCGTTTTCATATAAAGAGGAAAACCTCTAAAACGGAAACACTGACTTGCATGTTCAAAACATATTCATCAACGATGCCACTGTATCGTTAGAACAATGACTGGTTAATAGCAACTCGCTTTTAACCTTTTTCAGTTTATTTGATATAGTTTTAGTAACAGTAATACTACTAATATATATATATATATATATATATATATATATATATATATATATATATATATATATAAACACACACACCTATTGGACACACACCAGAACAAAACGGATCATCTTCAAAATACGTGACCATGAACGATGAGTTGGTACGCACTATATACTCATGCATTTAAGTGTTATTTAAGTGCATTGATATGATCACGCCCTCGAAAATTGTAAAATAATTTTTCAGGACAACGGGAGGGTTATGTGTGGACAAGAAAAGCAAATCTGGGAAAGGAAAATGAATATATAATGTTGAACTTTTTAAGTGGCCATTGTAGACCTAGACTTTTCGACGTGATAAGTTTTTTCATATTACCAATATCGGCACGAAGTGTGCTGACATTTAAGTGTTTTTACAAGATCTTCCTAGACACTTTAAGAATTTCAGACAGGCAATGATTATTTCACATTTAACACTCATTATAACAGTTGAATGGGGCTGCAGTTTGCGCAGTGACTAGACCATTTGTCGGTTGTGTCACTCTTCTTTAAACATGTCCTTGAGGACACTAACATGCCTTCACATTCACAGTAAAAGCATCTAATTACATTTCATATAATTTCATATATGTAGAGAAAATAAACCTTTTAGTATACCTCGCATAGCAAACCTACATTATGTTGCATAATATTCATAAAAAAAATGAACTCTAAACTTACTTTTAAACACGTTTCCAATAAATTTCTTAGATTGTCTCCTTGTTCAGATCACATTATTACAATGTAGCAAGGAAACAATGTAAGCGTTTTTAACTCGCTTTGTTGTCTGCCTGTTCGGTACAAATTTTGCAATTGATATTCCCCCGTGAGATGAAGACTCGAAATTTTTAATATATCTCTGAACTGGATGACAATACAATATCAAAAGGAAAAAATTGAAAAAAAAAATAAAAAAAATAAAATTTATTTACATGAAATGTTTGTTTTTATCATAAAACAGACTAAGATTTAAATGAAAAAATAATTTTAATGCAACAGGTTTTTTTTTTTTTTTTTTTTTAACTGACTAAAAGTATTAATTAATGTCTTCCACGAAAACAAATTGTGATATTTAAAAGGAAAAGACGTGGGATCCATTCATAGTTCAAACTAAGTCTCCAAAAAGTGTATTGCACTGCAAATGATATAAATTGTTGTACGAGTTTTCTTAATGGCAGTTCATCTCTACACTCTTTACTATTACACATTGCATGTTCTCTTTTTTGTTTTAAATCCCTGAGTTATTTCTGTAGGATAAATCATTTATACTTTTTACTAAGTTCTAATAACGTGTTGCATTAAAATATATTTTAATGTTATTTATACACACACACATACAGAATGATCATAAATGACGTTTACAACAACCTTTAGCGTGAGAGCCGATACTGAGACAAGAAATTTGATATAAGACACTTGGAGTCACAATAGTCGGGAAACCCATTAAAATTGGTGACCGTAAGTTGAACACATGGTATGTCAGGTGCCACATATCGCTGCATCTGTGACTTCCAGGCGTAACGTTCGTGTTCCATCAAACCAATTAATTGTGTCCAATTAGCAGTGTAGCACCTGGTCCGCATGTGCTGCTTCATATTAGTGCCAACTAACACTTCGCTGATGTGCAGGGAACGTACGAATACACTCTGCAGTAAACTGTATGCGCAAGCAATACATGTATGTATGTATACACACACACACACACACATATATATATATATATACATACTAGCTGTCCCTTTGCGGCTTCGCCCGCGTGTACTATAGAAAAGAGTAACATAATTTTAATAACGTATTAATGGATGGTGTTGCTATATTCTCTGTATATCTTTATAACAACAAATACAAACAGCTTTATCCAGTCCACTACGCTGAGGGTACTTTAATTGCAGAACATCTTTGTTTTAATGCATCTTTATTTCTCTACAAAATAGCTACCCGGCCGCGGCTTTGCCCGCGTGAAATTATGTAATACAAACAGTAACTCTGGATAAAATATGTGATGAAGGCATTTAACAGCTAGCGTACTCAATAACAGTGAACTGTAAATTGTCTTAGCTCAGTGAAAAGAGCGCACGCAATATGCTCGTATGATGTCTTGTCATGTCCCATCGCAAAGACTTGCACAAGATACGAACCCGTAACCCCACCCCTCCCACACCAAAAACTTTGTACAGTACCCGAGTGAATACTTAAAGGCAGGCCGTAATAATACTTTCGTATGTACGGGCTACAGTCCAAAGAGGTTTTATTTATGGTGGGTTGGCAAAAAAAACCGCAACTCCACAGACTTAACTACAAATTATTCAAGACAGGCCATGAGAGTTATTTCGCATGTACAGGCTATAGTCCAAAGAGGTTTAACTATAAACAAGAAATAAAAAGGAAACAAATTTTGAACTATTTCAGGTGTTACGAAAGATTATTCTTAAAAACGTTTTATTTTTTTATAGGCTTTCAAGGACGAATTTCCAAAAATAGTAAAATTACTATAGGTATTTACTTATGTTTCATTATAAGACAAAAGCCACCTCGATATCTCTAACGGTTTAGGTGATACGACTGATTAATCAAAAAACTGTTTTATTTTTTACCGGCTTTCAAAAACGAATTTTAAAAAATCCTGAACTTACTTTTTAGGTATTTGCGTAAGCTTCATTTTAAAGAAAAAATCACTTCGATATCTCAGGTGGTTTAAGAGGAAGAGAGGATTTACTGTAAACGAATTAAACGGCTTTTCACCTCCTTAATATAAAAATTTCGAAAAATCCTGAAATCTGTTTCTAGACATTTGTATTTGCGACCTAACGAAGTGAATAAGACGACGATAGCTCGTCGGGTGGGAGAAATATCAAAGATTTGCAAAAAATACATTTCACCCCGTTTCACTACCTTAATAGCCGAATTTCAACATTTCCTTTCTTAGTGCGCGCCTACGCCACAAGGGGAAACTTCCCT
This sequence comes from Medauroidea extradentata, assembly GCA_003012365.1. Classification (NCBI taxonomy): domain Eukaryota; kingdom Metazoa; phylum Arthropoda; class Insecta; order Phasmatodea; family Phasmatidae; genus Medauroidea; species Medauroidea extradentata. Next base: position 44,524 of record PNEQ01030005.1, on the reverse strand, counting down.
TAAAATTTCACGTTTCTAGGTCCAGTGGTTTGGGCTGGGCGTTGATGATGAATGAATGAATGAGTCAGTCAGTCAGGGAGTGGGGCACTTCCTTTTATATACATAGATTACTTATTTATTCAACAATTTACCATAAAATCATAAATAGAACCGGACAGAAATCGATCACATTAAAGTGAAATAAAAACGGAATTTAATTATATTTCTCTTCAACGCCCATTTTTAATCTTTGCTATCATTACATATTCTCTAAACTATGCTTGAATCTTATAATTACATGCATCCGTACAGTATATATGAATATCAACATTAGAAATAGTGATTCCCGAAAATGTTTTTTCATATAAGCATTTTCATTCTTTCATACATCCTTTTCAAAAACTTACTACGTGAGACTGAGAATATGACCAAGTATTATGTATACAATTTAAAAAGATTTTTATTTCTTGCTTGTTTATCCTACTTTAGTTACATTGCCTTAAGAGTTCTCTGCACCGAAAAATTTGTAATTTTATGCCTGTACCGAACACTGCCCAACTCTTACACTTTACATTTAGAGTAATTTCCCACTAATAAAATATTTTTCTGTTCCACAGTTTTCGTTCAAACGGATGTCAAGGTAGCAATTTGACTATTTATCTACTTTCCCAAAGAAAAAAACTATTCAGACGAAACGATTGATGAATTTGAGTGAAAGAAGTGTTTTAAGTTACAGAACGACACCTTTCTTATTTTACACATAAATTATTATTTTTTAAATATAAGTAATAAAAAAACGGAAACATTTATTTATACAAAACAACTTTTTTAGTACAATCAGTGTACTCTTTTCCTTTTTGCAAGAATTAACTTTTCAAATCTGTAAAAAAAAATGATCGTTTCATGTTGTCATAATGTGGAGTGGTTTGGTAAAGAGCAATCAAGTTCTTGAGATGCGAAGAGGAAGAAAGCGGTGTCCATGGAGCAGTGCGCAGGAACATAGGTAGTGTCTCAAGAATTTTTTAAGTGTTTCGAAAGGACGTCAAATATTATACCTTTAGGGAACCGCAATAGTGTGTAATTAAGACAACCGAAAATATAAAACTTCCAAAAGACCCTTGTTCACGCATGCGTGTACTTAATCCATTTAAGTTGGAGTCTGCTACATTATTTAAGACGAAAATCAACAACTATGGTTCACGATGGTCAAACTATGCTTATACTTTTAATTCCAGAAGAATATACGGGATAAAAATAATCAGCTGAGAGAAATTAAATTACGAGACACCAATTTATGGCAATTAAAATGTAATCGTTCAAATGGCGCTTGCATTTGATATTGGCTATAACTTTAAATTACTGAAGCAAGCAATTATTCATCAGCTAAAACGGCATGGCGAATGTTAATTACTGCCCACTCATTACAGGGTTAAGGATTTATCTGAAAACCCATCACGCTGGCAGAAATGAAAACTGGCGTTTGATTTACTTTCGTGAATTACCCTTCGAATGAATATTTTAACTTTAAATTGTGTGTGTTATGTGTGATTTGTATTTAGTAATCCTATCTTTTTTATTTTGTAGTTGGTACAATGCTACGTACCATTTAACTGCACATATTGCACTTGTGGGTTTAGACCATTTCTCACACATTAAAGAGTAATGAATCACCTAACGGAATTCCTGCCCACACAACATGTTAGCTTATTGCAAGCCTTGAATTTGACTTGCAGTTATAAACTTGCTTCAGTAGGCTTACTGCAAGCCTTGCATTTGACTTAAGCTTGTATGCTGGCATAATGTTTTTTTTTATCTTGGATTCTTGCATGACAAGCTTTCTGCGAGTGTATTTAAGATAAATGCTTGCAGTTAAATTTCTAGGAAGCTTGTGTTAAGCTTGTTGGCTTACAAGTTAACCATAAATGAAGTTTGGTATGTAAGCTTACAACAATTTAAAAAAGTGTCAACTAGGCAACTTGCAGCAGACTGCAGCACGCTTCCAGGCTTATCGTGACACACTTGTTGCAAAGTTGCTGGTTTGCCTGGATAAGCTTGCAGCGTAAGCTTTTTCTGCTGTCTGGGATGTAAGCTAACGCCAGCTTGCATTTCACTTGATTTTGGCTTGTCATAACAAGCTTGCTCACAAGACTTGCTGCAAGCCTGCTTGCCAGCTTACATTTCACTTGATTTTGGCTTGCCATCGCAAGCTTACTCACGAGACTTGCTACAAGCCTGAATCAAGCTTGCAGCAAGTTTACATTTCATGTTAATTTAACTTGCCATAGCATGCTTGCTCAGAAGTCTTACACTTACATAGCAATTCTGGTCATGTGATAAGCTGCAAGCATCCTGTCCCCTATACTAAGCTGATATTGCATTGAAATTTTACTTAGCAATCTTAATTCATGAAATATTTTCTAAGTGCCCATCAATAATGATCGAACTTGATTTAAACTTAACTGTGTAAATGAACAAGCACTTTAAAAAGCAACATTGTTTCATATGCCAGCTAAAACAACTATTACGATATTACGTATAACTGCAAGTAAACTGATATCATTACTGTTATTAGTAAATTCACAAACATCAGCATCCATAACAAAGTTCGTTTCTCTTACAACTGAAACGCATTATTACTCTTTTTAAGTATTTGCAATAGTCCAGGGAAGCCGACCTCCCGTGGCTCAGTTAGTCCGGCCACTTGGCTCAGTGGAGTCCGACCGCTCGGCTCAGTGGTTAGCGCTCCTGGCTGCTGGGTCAGCGGTCCCGGGTTCGACTCCCGGCCGGGGAGGTGACATTTACTACCACCTTCTCGGGTTCAGGACTGGGTGTTTGTGTTCGTCTTGTCTGTGTGCCAGAAGACAACTTACCATTACAACGACAACTACACAATACAATGTTACTGGGGAATGCATTAATTAACTAACTTAAAGGGGGGAATGTTTGGTGCAGTGGCGAGGCGTTAGCCTTGCCATTGTACCAAACATTTGTTATTAAAAAAAAAGTTGGTTGAGCGGCCTGCTTTGGTGCGGGGGGTTCTGGGTTCGATTCCCAGGTCTGACTGGGTGTTAATTTGTGTTTGTCCCTTGGGTCTCAAACCTTGTCACTATACAAATTGTCTCACGTAAAGTACTGGGGTCACTCAAATTAAGTCACATTAAAGTGGGGAATGTTTGGTGCAGTGTTGATGCGGAAGCTTCCGCATCGCCACTGCACCAAACATTTAAAAAAAAGTGGTTAGCATATCTGCTTTAAAGCTAAAGGGTCAGTGGTTCGAATGTTGGCACAGGAGCCGAAATTTAATGTTTAGTAATTAACGTCACAAGCAATATTAAAGATGTAGATTTGAATGATTGTGAAAATATTGCAGAAAATAAAATTTTGTTTTATTCTGCAGTCTTGAAAATTAAGCTTGCAGCAGTCTTTGCAAATCAAGCTTGCAGATCTAGTTTGCAGCAAGCTTACAAGTCAAGCTTGCAGCAAGTTAGAAATGTGTAAACTAGGCAACTTGCAGCAGGCTTGTAACAAGTTAATCGGCTTGCCATTTCATGCTTGCTGCAAGGTTACTGGCTTGCATTGGCAAGCTTGCTACAAGCTTGTAGCACGTTATTTCTGCTGTCTGGGTGTGATCGAGGAGAGACAATAGGTCTTTTAACTCTTAGACAGTGGTTATAACAGTTTTCTAATTGAACAGGTTTATGAAGTTTCTAGTAACTTCGGAATGCTAGGAAAATTAAATAATTTTTGTAACATTGGTTTCAAGCAACGTTAGCTGGTTTAGCTTCGAAAATCAAAGTATCGTATAAATATTAACTGCCGCCAAAACTATTTCACACATATTTCACTTTACATATGCTGTTGTGGCATTTCTCGTCCTGTAGAGCCAAATAGAAAATAATATCTGACGTTTGCTTTCGTCACGAGTTAAATTTATTTAGTTGCATGCTTTTAAATGGAAATAAAGTAAACAATATACGTGTAGCAGGATTGCAGCCAGTTTACTAAAAAAAATACAAGCAAAATACGGATGTTTTTCCCGTTTCCAGCATTCTAGACAGAGGTATATTTTAGGATCTCAAATATCTCGGATGCATAAAAAAGTAACAAGTCCCAATTAACCGTCTTAACGACACAAAATAGTACGTGGTTAACGTAAGAAGCTTAAATATTCTGATTTCTCTGCAGTAAGAAGTAAAAATAAAAAATAACCTTGTGTGAAATACACATTTCCCTTCTGTACGCCTTGGCTCAAACAAGGGAATGTGAAATGTCTCTGACAAAAGTCAGTACACAAGTATTCTTTGCTTGAGTATATATAAGACTGTAGTGTCTAGCGTTCTGTCAGATTTAAGAAATACGCATTAAATATTGAAGCTTTTCCCTGACAGGCAGGTAAATGCAATGTCTTTACTATGACAATTCTTTATCTTTGTAACCCTTAAACATATGTTTTTTGCGGTAAAAATATTCATACGGTTATAAAGTGTTATTGATTCCGCTAGTTAAAAGTGTATTTCAAGCTCGCGTGTAAAAGTAGTGACATAAATAAGATACGAAGATTTAAAGGTGCCCGTCTGAAGAACTTTTCGTTATATCGTCCTCGTTTTTTTTTTTTTTTTTTTTTTTTTTTTTTTTTTTTTTTTTTTTTTTTTTTTTTTTTTTTTTTTTTTTTTTTTTTTTTTTTTTTTTTTTTTTTTTTTTTTTTTTACTTTTTTCGTTCTTTTCTTTTAAATGACTATTTTATTTTATTTTCGTAGTCCGTAGATATTATTATTTTTACAAATTTTTAGGTTCTTTTGTCTTAAATGCAACAAACCCTAATGTTCTGCCAAACATTTTAAGTACAGTTATCCTACAACACAATAGTCATTTAATTTCAAAAAAGCTATAATGGTTTTATACAACGAAAGTACTTTAAATTAAAAAATTCCACGAATCCACATGATAAGCCGTTAGATATCAATCTCCTGTACGCGTTCATAAATTTCATGATTGGGTAACAGTTGTTGAATATCTTCCTTGGGGACTGTGAACCAATAGCGTACCAGCGTGTGAGTTCTCTCAACAACTCCTGCGCTAACTTGTCTGATGTACTATATATAGAGACCGGAAAAGTTCTCGGGTGGACCTTTGCTACATTGCGTCCGTCTGTCTGTAAAACTCTAATGACCGCACGCAACTTTCATTCGGCCGTACAGTTTGTTGTCGCAGACATGTTGACATGACAGTAACCACGCCTCAGCTGATATGTTGGTTTGTCCTCTGAACATAGTTGTGCGGAAGTGCTGTGTTACGATTCGCTTGCCGTCGCTGAAGAAAAAAAAATTGCAATTGCAACGTTTGATGCATCTCGTGCCCTTACCGTTCCCAATATGATAAACTAACAAGGTTCAACAGACAGGCGACAACTTCCTTTGCAGGATGTATTGGAAAGTTGGTGCACCGGTACAGGGTGTCCCAATCTGCGTGGTTATTATGCTGAAACGTTGATGAAAGATGTACTGTACGTAGTTCTTGAAAGTACCTATAAGTATTTTACAATTCGTTCCCGTTTTTACAGCCCATCGGAGGTTGGAAAAAAAAATAGCCTCATATATGGATTACAGACGGTGTAACAATGACGGCAGTACAGAACACTTATTATTGTTACTGGTCATTAACATCAGCCGCAACAATACAACGCCAACAAAAGTGTCACTTTACTGCATTTGTAATTTACTGCTTCATTGGCATACAAGCGAGTTAGAACGAATACTTTTGGCCCCCAAGAAACTGATGGCAACAGTATACTGTGATCATCAAAGTATAGTATTGATAGATTTCGCGTAACCGGGGTTAACCATCAATGCTGCATGACTTTACGAAGTCTACCGCAATCGATCCGCAACAAACTAAGAATAATGCTGACATCAGGTGTTGTCTTGCCTTATGGCAATGCCTGACCGCATTGTACTGCCCACAACCCATCGACATCGTGCAAGTTTCTGATGAGAAGTGTTTTATGACCCTCCTAACAGCCCACGCTGAAAAAAAGTAACGATTTTGTGGTGGCAACTGAACGTTTTTGTCAATATGGACATCACAGAAAAATGTGTGTAGCTGTTACAGTTTTTTTTCCTGTCACTGCATGACTTTACTGGTTGCAGCAAAAAAAAAATTGTGGTCACTACAAAAAAAATTTGTGAAGTCCGCTATGACAAAAAAAAATTTGTTTAGTGCAGGTTGGGCACCATGTTACTTTTACCTATCCTCAACAATACGAAAGTGGCTGGGAGGACGATGCTTTCAACAGCAATAACGAACTGCAGGACACTGGGACAATGTGTTAGAATATGCAGGTGGCAACTTTCTTTGCAGAGAGTATTTCATAGCTGTTACTCCGGTACCCTAGGTACCTCAATCTGCGTTGTGAATACATCGAAACGAAGCTGAAAGATGTACGTACATCTTTTGAGAGTATTAAAAATAATTTTGTAATTCATTACCGTTTTTACAGACGATTAGAAGATGAAAAAAATAAACCCCTCGAGGTTACCTAATAAATATTTTCACAAAGATGAAATGCAGGTATTACTATCTGAAAGTACACCAGCTATAAGAAGACAATATTTATTCGTTCTTGTAACACTACTAATAACTTTCCTGTTGAGTTTCTTATTGCACAAAGACAGTTCTAGTATCATCAGCATTTATCTGACCTGACAGTTCTTTCAGCAGTTATTTCTTTCGTCTGATATGCTTCGTCGTTTTTTTATTACCACGATATACTAGGTTTCGTGCATCGTTTAATTCACCGAGTTAAAACATCGCCTGGCAAAAATTAAATATTTCATACGATTTCTGAAATGGCATTCAACAGCTTTCAGCTAGTTAATAAACGTGAGTCCCTACACCGGGGATGTACCAGCATATTGACAGAGGAATTCGAGCATAATTCAGGCCACTTCGTTGGGTCCGTCGAACCGGCATCTCAGCAGTCTGGACGCCGGGGCAAGAACACAAACGTTGCACACAGCTTCCATCTCTTCCTCTCCCAGCATCCTCTCCTCCCACGCTCAGTCTAGCCAAATACCTAACAAGACAGTTCGATTATTCCAGGGACGGGACGGCCTGAGCACTCAAGCTGCGAGTCCCCAGCCCGTGCCGATGAATATTCATGTGTCCACACCAGATGGGTAAACTTTCCCTCCACCTCTCCTAATGGTTCTCTCCATTAAAAACTCAGCACGTCCCGCATTGCCAAACACCCTCTCCCCCGCCCTTCAACACTCCCTCCAACATACTCTCTTCTCCTAGCTCTTCGTTGACGTTTTTATCTCGCAGTCTCTGACCGTCGTCTCACTTGACGCTGATGCACACACTCGTCATTCAGCGTGCGAGATCAGACGCGAGATTTCAATTTGCAGTGTTCTTGTGACCCGAGTCAGCCCTAAATTTTCTGATAGCCTTTTAGTACTGAAGTGAATGGGGGAATTTCCAGACCAGCGGCACCGCCAATTAATTCCACTTATCAAAGAAATTCAGTTTGCGTGTTGTAATGACTACCACGGGCACAGCCAGTGCATAAATAAAAAAAATACATTTATGGGATATATGTATGTATATATCTTAATAAGCAATGCTTATTAGTTTTATATATACTTATATATATAGTTAGTAGTAATAATTATTGGTAACTAAGATAAAGTTAATTATAAAATAATATAGCCTAAATTAAATATACAACATTTTATGTCGATTGATTCTTATCTACACTTGATTCTCAGCAGCCTACTAAAATTTTAGTCAATCTTTCTGAATTAAAAACATATTTACTGCTCAGCGTTCCTATAATGTATTCTATAATTGAATGTGGAGTGAGATTTTTAAATGTTTGTTGTAATGGGTGTTTACAATTGGAATTTATTGGCTTGTTGACATACGCCATTGCTCGTGTTTTGTTGACCAAACATATATTGAAAGACAAGTGACAAAATACACATCAACACACATAAAAAAACAGAAAACGTAAGAAAAACAATCCCAGAGGAACTTCGGCAATTTTTTTTAAAATATATATTTCAGCAAGAATTCTAAAGATTGAATTCAGTCAAGAGTTTGATAAATTTTGATAACACCCATAACAAAAGACAGACACAAAGAAAAACTGGAATTGGCGTATGTCCACAAACCAATAAATTATACATGTGGAATCCTTTTAAAAATAAAACAATTTTATATTACATACGTATATGTATGCGTACTTTATACGGCATTCAACCGACATACGTCCAGTACAGTCACTTATTTACGTTTTAGTGTACAAATTAACTGGCTGTAATTTAAGGAAGATGGTTCCAAAAATACCGTATGTGGAGTCTGCTTGGGCCAATATTATCTTAATTTACTGTGCGACATGTTGAGACAGGTCGCTTCATTGACTCTATTGCTCAACGATAGTGTAGAAAACTACACGCACGTTAGTAGAATATTTCTGGTTATTGTAGAGCACCAAACACTTAAAATTGCATAATTTTATTTAGCGGTCCAAAAAACGTGTATTCGTTTACTGTTATATTTCAGAAATTGTAAGTAAGTTTTCGAAACACGTATTTTAAAGACTGAACTAGTAAAGCGGCAAACGGTTGTAGCACTTAACCCGTACCTGCAATTTTTTTCGTCGTGACACTACATATTTTGAATTATATAAAGTAGGCCTACTATGCATTAATAAACAAAGCTGAAGCACATTTTTAAGAATCTTAAATTAACTTAAATATTTCATCTCTTCTTTGCTAGCACTTTACTGAGTAAATAGGCTATCTTCGTAGCCAAAAGAGTTTTAAAAGGTTTTTTTAAGGTCAAGCCAATCCTAATTTTGTAAGATATTTCTGTAAACCTGTTTTATCAAAGAACAGCGTTTTAGTGACTTACATGAAAAAATATGAGACGTCAAGTTGACAGTTATGGAAACACTCTAAGATAATTAATATCAATCATTGTTCTACAAATAATAATGCCACGTCTCATAGCATAGCGTTTACACGTCGTAGGTAAGATGCACTTGTAGTAAAATACATTTTCAACCAAATTTAAACTGACTTCACGATGAGGTAAGCACTGGAAACTATAAATAAGTCTGAGAACTGGATAGCGATGCAATATAAAAGGAAAAAAATTGTGAAATTGTTATTTAAAAATATATATTATAGTATGTCTATACTTCGTTTTTAAGACGGACTTAAAATTATGAAACAATTAATCTTATACTTGTACAGATTTTCAATCGCATACGGTTTGCTAATCCCACACTGTTAAAAATTTCCGTAAATTTCCGGGCAATTTTACGGAAACGTCTGTTTAACTAACCGAAATGTCATTTTGTAACACAGTTATAAGTAATTATGTTTCATTAATTAAAAACATGAAAAACTACGAGAAGGAACTAAATAAATAACCAAACGCATTAATGCGCCTGCATCCTAAAGAAGTCACATAAATATGCGAGTTTCCATAAGTGGAGCTAGTTGCCTTCCTTAAATTAACGGACACTTCTGGAGAATTTTTTACCAGCACTTCTCCGTAAAACAACGAAAATTATTTTTAACAGTGCCACCAAATTTTTTTAGGGGGTTTTTAACATCTGTCGTTTAGTACTCCTTAGTAACATACCTAACATTTCACCAGCATTCAGTACCACTTGAAATACTCTAATGTACACCGTGATAAATTTTAACGGAAATATACCGTTAATATACGGAAATAGTGTCCGTAAAAGTAAAATACGGAAATGTCCGTAGTAAATATACAGTACGGAATCATACGTAATATGTCCGTAAGTCTGCTGCGGACACTTGCACCAAAAAATCGAAAATTTATAAGTTACACATATGTAAATATTAATGTTATATTTTAATAACATCACCGGTAAATCTGCAAATCTGTATAAATGCAATTGTAGCATTATAGAAATGTAAATATGGCTCAGTTCCGTGTGACGAAACTGTTTTACGGAAACTTCTGTTGGATTAAGAACTAAGATTCCGTGAATTCACGGAGGTATCTGGAGAATTTTTTACCGGAAATTCCGTAAATCAACGGAGAAAATTTTTTTCAGTGCATACAGACTCTTCTGAAAATCTGTGCTTGTGCATTTTTAATAGATGTGAAAGTATTTCTACTATTTGAAACGTATGACATGGGACGCGTGCAATAGAAATTAGTAAGAAGAATAGAAAGCTTTCGTTGAGAAAACTCACGCAACAGTTCATATCATTTACAGTTATTGTCAGTGACTTGGGTGAACTACTAATGTATCAGTTACCATTGCATGTGCTCCGCGTTCTTCATTTTCAAACCTATTAGCGTTTTCATACCTATTTAAATTTTACAATCCCAAATCTTCAGGACAATCTGTATAGGGTTATAAATTTGTATGGGGATCCTGCAGGGCCGGATTTATGGTTCTAGGTGCCTTAGGCCCGTCAGTCTAAGCGCACCCGTAGCCTTTCCCGTTTTCAGTACCACATTATTTAAAATGACTCTGCTCTTTCCTCTCACTATGTATAATAATAGTAATAACACAATAGTAATTCAGCTTAATTGTGACACAGTTATTTCAAAATGAACAGCTGTATTAGCCATAGAGAAGAAAGAATCTTTTACACATAATAAAACTAATATAGGCAGCGTAAGTCAACAATGCCAAAAGTGAAGCTATATTTTTTTTACTCGTTACCATATTGGCACATTTAAAAATAATGATGGGAAATGCTTCACATATCCTCCTTGATAAAAGTGGGTCCTTGTGATAGGTGCGCCCTAGGCCTGGGCCTAGTGAGCCTATTGGTAAATCCGGCCCTGGGGATAGGAGAATAGTTTAATGCTTTTCAGTACGTTTTAGAAACGAGATGTATTATTTTAAATTTATATTACTATTTCACAATCCTGCCAGAGTAAGTTAGGTTTTATGAGTCACGTTACCAAAAATGCTCGATCGCTACAGATTAGCCACGTTGTGACAGAACACATACAGTTAGGTCGTTTTACCCCTTGAGCCCAAGCCTACTTTACAAGGATCACTTTTTAAACTACTCGAGTTAAATATATACGCCACGTGCTCTTACAAAGTAGATTTTCATAAACTCTTATAAAAGGGAGGAACACTTGCCTAATTTAAACGTTTTGTATAGCATCTATTTCAGTACCGACAATATTTGCCGCACTATTTATATATTCTTGTAGTTTCATTTCTAAAAAAAAATCGTTGAACACAACACCATGCCACCAAAACGAGTATATCGCAAAAGAAGTGGGTAAGTGTGCAATGTGAATTAGATCCTAATATGTTAGAGCGACAAAATTTTTTCTAATGTGCTTATCTGAAAAATTCTCTGAATTAAGTGCGCCGCCTACCGCGTGCTACAAATGCGTTGCAGTGTGTTCGTAAAAAAACATTTTCTAACGAAAATATTCCACATGTGGTCATTGAGCCTCGGTGCGAAAAGAATACGCGCTTCGGAGAAGGACGGAATGCCATTTTTAAGACACCGTGTTTATTAAAAGCACTGTTTCTAAGCCGTCCTGCCCGGCTAAAAACTGTCATTACAGACTGCCGTACTTCAAAATGTACTAACCGGATGTATGGACAACTCTGATAAGAACGTCCGCAGAACTTTTCTTCAGACGTTCCAACAGTAAAATGGTATGGTCACCGCTCAAAGTTTCATGGTAAAATGGAACGGCTGGAATCTTGCACACTAGTTCAGCGCTTGGCATAGTTGTGGCGATGTGGCATTTGATGCGCGCTTCTAGGTTGCCCCCCTTACAGCTCCGTCGTCCCCGGATCCTTAACGTGAAATATTTAACGCCTGTTATTCGTAATAACGTTGCATTGGTAGCAAGTGACTGTTTGTTAGTTTACCGCTGCAAATATCGCCCCTAACTTGCGACAGAACTTTTGGGCAGCTACCTGCGATTTCTGGCGGTACAAACATGCGGAAAACTCAGCAGTGTTTGATTGCGTTTGAATAATTTATCCCGCTAGGTCTTAAATAAATAACTAGGCGTACGTCGCAGCTCTCGGCCCACGTTCGCTGTAATTGCCGGCCTGCGTTACTCGACGCATCTCTGAAGGCCAGCGATAACTCCTGAGAAAGTCCGCAGTTTTGGCTGAGCATGAGAAGCCACGTGTCGGTTCTTTTGATTCGGTCACTTAGTTTCAGCTAGCTAGAATTATTCTATAATCCTACAGCACATTGGACAACCCAAAAAAGTGGACAGTTTGAAACGACGATTCATTTTTTTAAGCTAGCGCGGACTAAATTGACTCTGTTTACAACTTCAGCTCTTGTCACGAGTCACATTTTTTTACATTCATTCCCTTCAAATTAAGTTGGTTTCATAAAGTAGCATTGTAGTTACATCACGAAAACGTCACTATCGTGACCATATTTCTTGCAATTTGTATGGTGGCTTTCGTTTTAATACAGTATTAAAAATTTGACGGATTCTAAAATTTCTTGATGTTGCATGGCACAGCCAATCGCAATCACGCTCTTTTGGATATCATAGAACGCAAGTATGAACTATCATAACTTCCATTCCTTCCTCGTGTTGTGTTGGAACAAAATATTACTGTAGTTTTAAGGTACAGTCAAAGCAAATCAGTGTAATTTAAATTGATTGACGACTTGTTATTGCCGTTATTTTGAATAATGAGACTAGTATATATATATATATATTTAAGTGTGTTTAGTGTCTGTATGCAAAAACTTTATATTGGTTTTTAATAGGGAAAAAATTATCAAGAAATAAAAAGTAAAAGAGACAATTGTGTACAACAGAACATTTTTGAGACAAAATTCGTTCCTAATAACCCAGAAGCTATTAATTTAAATAAGCATGATTATTTAAAAAAATAATTCAGAAAATTTTACTTATTGTTATTTCTTGAAGTGTTATAGCCAATAAAGTTAATTTCCAAAACTTACATATAGAATGCACTAAAATTAAATTTTGTAGCATAATTTCGCTTTAATTCTAAAACATTACCAAGTATATAATTTAGGTAAATCGAGCTCCACAACATAATATTCTGGTCAACTATTTATTGGGTCATGTTAGCACATAATTCGATGAACATTTTTTTGGCATACCATTCAAAGTGTGTCCATCAGTGGGTTGAAGGCAAACCTATTAAATTACTTTGCAAACTTATTTGGCGGCCTCTAATTAGGCAACGTAATAAATAATATTTATCTTAAATAATGTATGGAATAAATTATGTAGACATTCTCAAAATAATTCATTCACCGAGCGCAACATAATGTTTTAATTTAGTAATGGACATATTTAATTTATAGCTTAGTGGGTTTTAAATATTTTACTAGGAACACTGTGTTGAACGCTGTTTATTTTCTGTTTTGGTTTCTGTCAGTTTGTGACCGACAGTATATCGTGCCATGTGCTTATCGACTGGAAAGTGCAAATTTATCACATTTATATTAATGTGCGGAGACGAAAATAAATTAATATCACGTGAGGATACACGAGGGCCAGAAAGTCCCAACCCGAATGCAGATATTATTAACGGAAGTCCGTAGGCAATTTGCGTAAACAGGAAAACTTGTCCTGCTCTCCGCACCACCTCCCCACCCTAATCTGCACGATTGTAATGTGGGTGACAACTTTATTTTCTGGTCGTATAGTAGTAGCCGGTCAATAGTTTGCTTCTTGCGCCACGCATTGCCAAGCCGGGCCTGCGAATACCAATCCCTTCATAACCGCTCATCAACGGCGACTTCACAGGCACTGCCTGTGAGGGCGTCACCCCACTTGGACTGCCCACACCGTCGATATGCCTTGATAAGTGATAAGACAGTATTCAGAGCGTCCACCCAATTTTAACGGCGAGCGGGACCCCTTCGATTAAATGTGGGATCCAGTGCTTATCATATTGCAACCTGTACAATAATCTGCGTACACCGAAGGATGGCATGAGACGGGGCCCTACGATAGAGAAGCACCGGAATGAGAGGGGCGGGGGAAACGGGAGATCGTCGAGAAAGCCCATCGATATCGTCCGGCACGTTTCCCACATGCAAAAGTCCAGGGAGCGACCTCTTCCCCTTCCCCCAGAGGATTGAACACTTGGTGGAAGGCGAGTGGTCTAACCACTCAGCCGGCCACGGCCCCTGTTCGGCAACATGATGGACTCGCATTCGGGAGGACCCAAGTTCGAAAACAGGTTGCGGCTATCCTGATTTTTGTTTTAAACTGTCTCCAGAAATCGATCCATGCGAATGATGGGATGATTTCTTAACAAAGGCCATGGCCGCCTTCTTTGCCAATTCACATTATTCGTCAATTTATGTGTGTATGCGTCTTTAACGATCTCACTGTCGAAGAGACGGAAGGTCCATATATACATTACCTTACCTATCTCCCGTCGTTCGTGAGATACGTCATACGTGAAACGAAAGTGGAATTGCAAAAATTTTAGAGGGCAAGTTACATAATTCAGTACTGAAAGCATCAGTTCACAATTGTACGTTTCTCAAAACCAATTTGCAAAAATAAATAACAGAAGTCCTAAAGAACTTTTTACAAAAATTCTTAGCAATAATGTATCTCGAATAACACATTTCTGATGAACAGTCTACGACTCCAAAACTTCGTGCATTTAATCAACGTGCAAGAGATCACGCTCAACAAATGCATAATTCTCTATAACTATTTTCTCAAAAAGTAGACAATTTTCACTATATAGGTTTGTCGTTTTGTAGTTTTTCCCGTAGCGACTTCCAAAAAACGTGTAGATCTCAATCGCCAGCTTTTGTTTATCTGCCACACACACTTCAGGTGACCGCCCGTCCAGGCCACACGAGCTGTGTGCCGAACTCTGTCGGTAGTACTCTGGACAGTTCCTTCAACAATCTGTTTTGTAGACGTCACCATCTGGTTTGTAAAAGCAGCAAGGCTCTTTGTTTCTTCTACAAAACAGATTGTTGGAGGAACTGTCCAGAGTAGTACCGACAGCCAAACTGTTATGTTGTCCCTATTTTAACAGAAGTATGGTACCTACAACTATACTCTTTTTTCAGTGACATTTTTTTTCGAAAATCGATCAACATGAGTAAATAGTGATAGAGGCGAGTTTGCAAGAAGACTGCACATCAGTTCTTACCTTGCGTCAGTTGAGTGACTTGCCCCTAGAGGTTAGGTGCGAGGCTTAAAACACGTTCTGTGTCGTACGTATCGCTTCCGCTCTTCTAAATTTTGAAACCCAAAATATGTCCACCCACACTCTAGGGAGCACTGAAGAAATTTTTATTTTCCTTTTTATCACTGAAGACACCTGAGATTACTGACGAATGTTCCATGTTCTGAAGCTGCTGACCAGTACCTGTCGAGTTATGGTTTGGTGTCTGGTTTATATTGGCTATAATTCATGTTGTCTAAGAATTTTAATGTGCGGAATGGTTTACGTCTCATTGGCAGGCATACGTGTCGACTCATACCATTACGTTGTTCGTCGATACTATTTGCAAATATCCATACACTGTAAGAATGAGTATCATGTTTGTTTTTAATTCTTGACTGAATATGCGTGTCATAAACTCATGAGTTAGTATTTATAATATCATTGTCAGTCAATAAATTGATACACGTCATTAATTCAAATTAGTACTACTGCTTGTGAACATTCCCACTTGTTACATTTGTAACTAAACTAACGACTACATGTTCCAAAAATATTAGTTACCTCAGCGTCCTCTGTAAAACAAGAGACTACTTCCTACAACATTGGTGCAAGATAACTTGTAAGATTGAATATTTAACCGTCAAAGTGTACAATTTGGTACAGTCCATTTAGTAGTTCCCGAAATCATGTTTTGGATATTTTACAACATAGCTTAGCCATATCGGTCATAAACCCTACAGATATCAAGTTTTCGCCGGTGAACTCTCAAAACAGAAAACTTTGTTACAATCTACACGTTGTTATCGAAATAAAATACTGAACCTGTATTTATTCAAGCGGTACTAGGTTTCAGTTATGCAGTCCTAA
Organism: Medauroidea extradentata; assembly: GCA_003012365.1. Taxonomy (NCBI): domain Eukaryota; kingdom Metazoa; phylum Arthropoda; class Insecta; order Phasmatodea; family Phasmatidae; genus Medauroidea; species Medauroidea extradentata. Next base: position 28,494 of record PNEQ01030005.1, on the reverse strand, counting down.
AACAATAATTCCTACTTCAGAGGTTAAATATGTGTATGTGTGTATATACATATGAATGTATATATTTCTGTGTGAGAGTTATTTTTATGTTCTGCTATTTAAAAATGGTTCTCCTACATTATGACATTATTTATAGTTAAAATTGTGACGGCAATATGTCAAAAAAATTGTGGCAAGCGGACAATGGTTTCTCGAAATATGACTGAAATATTTATGTAATTGATTCATGATTTTTTTTTCGTTGCAGTTCAATAACAAAAAACCTTACTTAAATTAAAGATAGAATTAATAATTGTAAAAATATAGAATTTGGTTACAGTAGACCAAGTATTTCTCAAAACATTAAATTAAATATTAATTCATTCATGCCGTACTGTGTTACAAAATGTTGGACCAACAACACTTCTAAAATAAAGACATTAACGATAAACTATCTGTAAATAAAATTCTATACAATCGGTTACATAGTACTGAAATTTTGACAAAAAGTATGTGATTTTTAAAAGATTCCTGCAATAGGTTGGTATTATAACCTGAACTGTATTTGTGCACATACGTCGTTGCGAACGAACGTTTCCGCGTTGAAGAAAACCCCCTCAATTTAATAAAAAGTAAAACATATATAACATTTAAACAATTCCGACACGGAATATAACCTTATCCGGAAAGGCGACAAGAAAAAAAAATATTATCAGCACAAATAATTCTGAGGCAGATGTCACAGTCAGTATGCTGGAGTCCTCCAGTCTGTTCAAGAGCCTGTAGACAGTAACATATCTCAGTTCTATAAACGTGGCATCTGTTGTCGAAGGAAGCCTGCAACGTTTTGTCTGTTCCTTGTTAATTGTGTTGTAAATGTTGTCCTCGTTTATTTTTGTTGTTATTTATCGTACACCTAATTTTGTAGTTTGGTTTCACTTTTTTTTTGTGTCGTCTTTCTTCATAAAATGACAACATTCCATTGCAGGATTAATTAATTTGTTGTTGTTCCAGTTTTTTGTTTTTTTTTTTTTTTACCCCGAGTTGTGTTTAGAGGAAGGAATTCCTTTCCGGAATTATCTGTATGTTAAATGTTTCTTGACAACACCTAATACTGGATTTCACTCTTTTGGTTTTATTGAGGAGTGTTTCTGCAACACGGCAACATTCTCTTGTAACGGTGTGTGCCCATAAAAACGATTCTGTTTACAGTAAAAATCTGTATTTATTCACGGCATTTTATCTTCGAAAATGGTGGATCTACAACTAAAACTTGTTCCAAAATTAAATATGGATGATAAATTTCCATAGTAAAAGTGAGTGAAAGATTTTGGTCAGCGCTTAACATAGAGATCTTCAGCGCTGACGAGGGGTGACATGAGATGAGTATGGAGCGTCGCCAGAATAAAGGGGCGTGGAAAACGGGAGATCTCCAAGAAAACACGCCGACCAACGGCATTGACCGACACGATTCGCCATAGTGAAAACTTTGGTAATAAATTATTCAGGTTTTCTTTAGTAACAGGTGCTTTAGAATTTCTTGGAACTATACATAAAATTGTATATTACTGTTGTCCAGCTATCTTACAAAATTCTATACCTACAGCAAAACAGAACAGTAACCTGTTAAAATTATTTTTTAAATTTTGTTTAGTGGTTACAGAACCGTTATCCTTGGCTTGTGACGTTTCAAAATTGAAAAATTGTAGACCTATGTCAATATTCCCTACTGAAATCAATGGTTGGGCAATAAACATTGAAAATATACAATTAAGTTAAAACGGCAATGTAGTACTCAAACTACGAAAAACGTTTTTTTTTTTTTTTTTTTGTCGAGCTTACTTACGAAAAGGTAATCTATAACAATAAACTATCCAATATTTAATGTTTCGATAGTGATATACTGATTCAAACATGAAGATATGATTCAATTAGTATTTGGAAACAGATATTCGACACTACGACATAAATGTTCAAAATGGCCGCCATTTGGGAAATATATTCTACATATGAACCAACAATTACTATATGTGTACAGAGTTTAATAAAATTTGGTTGGCTGATTGCTACATCAAATTATATTTGATCGCACTGGACATAAATGACGAATTACTGAAGTCATGCATTTCGGATATGATAATATTAGAAGTCTGAAACAAGTTTAATTGTACACTTTCGGCAACCATGTTTGACGATTTAAAACTAAATGATGTGTTATGTAACAAACATGAGCCGAATAAAATAATTGATGTTTATAACCTCAATAAACATTAAACTTGAAATGTGACATACATTAATTAATATCACAAACCTCATTCAACATTCGTGATAGATTTTTTTTTATTACAAGGCAATCAACTGAAATATCACGAATTAAAAATCTTCAGATACGAAAGTTTATTTATTTTAACGAGCGCGAAATATCCTCTAAAATAGGCACACGTGTCGTACATCTCTTAATCTTCAGAGCAGCAGAGAAGACATGTAGTTTGAAACTACCAAAGAAACTGGTTTACTTCTACTTAAAAGAGAATGCAACAGGAACTTGCTCGGAGAAGGTGTAACCGCTTCATAAAACAGAACATGTTCAAGTGAAGTAGTGAGAGTGCTGTATGACCGCGGTCTTAAATAAGACTGTCGTCACAATGTGTGTGGCAGCTCGTAATTGTACATGTCGCAGTCTGGCTAGCCAACCCAGTCTACCGTAGCTCTTCGCTCGGAACAATGAGATGAGAATCGTTCTCGTCTCCGGAAGGTGAGACAGGAGAATGTGTTCTGTCACAGCGGCTGCTAATGAACAACTGACCTCTTCTCGGGTATGCATGACACTGTGGGGTCAATTACATCTCTGTGTTACACCGTGAAACTGTCGTGTCACTGCTCATAACTACCATGAACTTTAGACTTCGCTGATGGCTTTAATCTGTTGCAGACTCAACTAGCGCAACAAATTATGTGATTTCAGTGGTGTTTCATGTATCGTTAGTAAGTGGTAGGCTCCATAATTTCGTTAATCGTGTTACAAGTTTATACAGTATGGCCTGTTATTCACCAGGTAGAAATTATGTTACATTCGTCACAGACATAGGTACATCTTGACTAAAAAGACAAGTTCAACACATGGTTATCAACTTGGAAAAGAAAAAATTATTTTTAATTTTACATTTATCAACTTCCAAATTCAGGAATTACCGTAAACCGAAGTGAATAGGATCAAAAGATTTAGAACAAAATTATCGGTGCAATATTTACATTAAAAACTGTTTTATATGCAAATTAATGCTGTTTACTGGTAGTTTGGTTGGTAGTTATTGGCCAGAAATTTGTTTCAAATTTTGATCCCTTTCACACCACGGTGATCCTATTCTCACCGTTTTACGGTACTTTCAAGGCTACCAACAACAATTCAGTAGAAGACTGTTACATAAATATACCCATGCAAGTACTCTACGAAAAACTTGAATTTATCATGAATTTGAGTACAGCCTATGAAGTTCTTGGAGTAAGCTCATATTAAGTATTCTCATTTGTGAATGTAGTATTTTGTTAACATGTGTATATGAAAAAATGTCAAACACGGTGTTTAAACATTATTTTTATTATTTAAGTCGGAAAAATATCATAAACTACACTTATACATTTCGAGAAATGTAATTAATTGCATCTTTTTAAACCCAGTGTGATTGACATGCCTATAAATAATTTTTAGCCTTCGGTGCCCCTTTGCAAAAGGAAAATTATTATTAAATACAATTTTATTTGACAAATTAGGTTAAGACCATATTATTATGATCCCTGACATTAATAAATTCGCAATTATTGTGAATTTCTTGAATCAATTTTGATTAATATCAGGCATGAAAATTGTATGCTTTGTGGCATCACAAACACACGAAGAAATTAATTCTAAATAAATAATATCCCTGTAACGATAAATGTCACTGATGAACGATAAACACATTACATTATACACGAAGGATTTTTTTTAGGAGTCGATATCCAAAACATTTTTATAAATATAAATCAACAAATATATTTTAACAAGTTTGTAAGCAAATATTTTGCTGACGATATACATTTGTCTTACACGATTTGCAATACCAACATTGCATGCATTATGTGCAAGTGTGAGTGATCACTAAATAATTTAGTCGCAAAGAAAAACATTTATCAGCACGGTTAGATCATTATGGTACCTTTAATTGCCATTTTTTTCTTTTGACTTCAAATAGCCTGTGTATTTTCGTAAATGCTTTCAGCTTTTATCTATACCGGTATTCTCTCAAAACATTATTGTCCGAAATATTTGAGGGAATAAATTTCCACTTCACGATTCAGCCGGTATCACGCCGAATTTGAGTCAACGCTATTGCGATCAGGATAATGTTCACAGCCGAAAGAATGATAAAAACAATATTACATGAAATGGTTACTGAGTTGACAGTGAATTGTCCGCGCGCACGGAACGAGCGAGAAAATTCCTTTAATTGCACGTCACTAGAAAAATCCTCCGACGGCCTGTAAACGGCGACAGTGTTATTTTACGCGGGGCTGAAGTTAAAAAAAAAAAAAACAGATGGGGGTTGAAATGAAACTGTCCGTAACAGGCGGCGAGGGCTGGAGTGGCACTGGCCGCGACAGCTGTAGACGCCGCAGGGGTGGTCGCCCTCATGCTGTGTGGTGTAGTGAATTAGCCTGCTGTGAGGGGAGGGCAACGGACAAACGACCCCCTGGCAAGCAGGCCACCCCCTGCCACCGTCTGCCAACATCTCATGCAGAGCACAGGTATCATCTACAGCAAGTACGCCACAGCTTGGAAGAGCAGATTATGCCACCAGCAGGTAACTTACATACTAATCAATACCAGTACTTATATATGAGTGGCTCACAGCCATAATGTAACCAAGTCCATCTAGAACCAAACGAATAAATTACTCTTTAAAGTATTTAATTCAACCATAACTTCAATATTCTGTTGCACACAATGATATTTATTGGACGGAAAAAAATTAACACCGGACTTTGTTTACTTTGGCTATGGGAAGAACATGGCTTGAAGAAACCCATGCAAGATCTACCACAATCTCAGAATAATATGAACTTGGTTCACTATAGTTATGAGCCCTTCATATCCTAGTTCCTTTTTTCTTTTCAGATTATTCATTGTATAATATCACAATTTGTTGCAAACAAAGCTACCTGATGGACAATTGAAGTCTGTTGATTGAATATTACTCAAATTTTACATTTGAGGTCACAATTATTAATATTTTTAAGTTATTATTCTATTCAATGTGGTATTTAAATTGCTGAGTTCATCTCGAACGGTCTGCAATATATATGCACGAGATCGACAAACTCCGACACCGTTTGCCGATCACCATGAAACATGGCACATGTGGGTAATTTTCCATGGTGAAGGCTTTCATGCTATCTATCTCACTGTAACTCGCCGCTAGATGGCGCTGCAGTGCATCAACGTCCATTACGTTAAGCCTACACCTGTAATTGGGTTAATGGTGTCTTGCCTAGTAAAAGGCAAAATTATTTTGTTCAGTAGACTTTTGCAGTAGTGCATAGGATAAAAGATTTTTTTTTAATTGTCTATCTAAGTAATACACACAAATGTACAGCAGGATGATTCATTATAAAAAATTAACTCTCATCACACACAAACACAAAAATTAATTAATATTTCAATAGCGTTGTACAATAAAATCCGTACAGTTAATATACAAACTGTGAAGATACAGGAAAATTACGTCACATGAAATATTTTTATAAATGAGCTATTTCAAGTAACATCGTCGGGGCTATGTTATCGTTGCGCAGTCGAGACTTTATATAGCAAAACCGTCTGGAATGACCACGCTACTACGGCACGCATGGAAGAAAAATCTTATTGCCTTATTACTAGGCTAGCAGTGGCGCATGTACACGAATTTAGTCAAAATCAATCAAATAAAAAACTGTTCTATCCACAGTGTTCACTTGGGGTTTGAACATGGACTATTTTGTGTACCACTGGTGAGATGTTTTTTAATTTTAACGATTTATATAATAATTGGCATAATAGATTTTAGTAAGATTTTAATAACAAGATTTTAATTAATAAGGAGAAATGGAGATCTACGAAACGTACACTGTTTTGTAATTATTTCGAATAGGCAATTGCTAATTTTATGAACTGTAGACTGAGAACTTATCAGTAAATTCCCTTCCGATTTTTATTAATATTGTATGAAAATAAAACAATATAAAATACACGCCAATTCTTTATACTTTTGCAGGATTTCTACAGTTTCTCAAACGGGAAAGAAATGAAAAAGTATATTTTCCATAACTAGAAAATTTATAAGAATTTTAATTATGTTTAAAGGAAATGCACACGGCAAAAATTTTCGTTAGTTGAGATAAAACCATGTATAACTTAATACCCTACAAAAGAAATTAAGACATCTGTCATACGTAAAATAAAATGAAATTCAACCGTCAGAGAATTACTCTTCTAAGTCATGTGATTTTACGCATCGCTAACTGTTAATCTAAGATGATATGGTTACTAATATGTACTAAAGTAAACAACATTACTGTTTTTTCACGAACCTTAATTTTCTTTGTCCAGATCAACATGAATCTCTGTAAAGTGTACGTATGATTTCACAACTACTATTGCTAAGAAAAATAGTTATTCAAAGAAATTGATGTGGCATTATTAAACCTAGACAGTATTTCCTAAAAAAAATTATTTTATTTTTTTATTTTTTTAGGTCCGAAATTTGTAATTTTCTCTTATTATAAAATACTTTGCACCGAAGTGTAAGTAAAGTATTGTCACAACTCGAAGGCTGGTATTAGCAAGCAATATTATACTTGGTTGTATACCGTGTGAGATATACTTAGGAATCAACTAAATTTCATTACTTCAAAATGCTTATCAATAAAATAATGTTACTGGAATACAGAAAATGCTTACTTACATATAGCATAAACTACGCTTGAAACCCTTTTAATAACGTTTGTGTAAGTCAGAAAAAAATATATGCCAATGGTTTAAACTAAAAAAGTTATTTTAAGTGAATAATTAATAAGTTACCAATGTCTGAGTAAACATGGAAACTAACTACAAAATTATTAACAAACTGAGAGTAAGCATTGTAAGATCCTATGTCAGTGAATTTAGGCACGCTTTGCTGTTTCAAGTGAAGTTGTTTCAACGGACAAATTGTGCAGTAACGGTTTTAGTGAAATGTTTAATGTTAAATTTACACATTTTGGGTTTTGTGAATTTAGGGTTACTGGCCAAAGTATTCGTAATTCATTGCTTAAAGTTCTCGTGGCTCTAATAATTTAATTAGTGACAAGTGCAATTAATTTCAGAACTAAATGTTTGTAGGTCTACTGACACACAACAGTTCTTATTTTAGAAAATCTTGAGTGTATATCTAAAGAAAAGAAAACAATTTTTAATTTATATGTTTTCCCTCTTTCGTGAATGTTCGGATATACAGAAGTTCGTAAGCCAGTTGGTTGTTCATTTATTTTCAATAATCAGAATGTCATCATTCCAATATAAAAATGTTAACTACATTTCAGCTACCACCAAAGCCTACTGCAAATTTATTACAGTCAATCGTAGCTGTTGTGGGAGCAGATAAAACTATTTCCTATACGTTCTTCTAACCAATGAAACTATATTCACGCCTACAGAAGGAATAGGAACCAGGTAAACAATGAACCATTCTGTAGGTGTTTAGTCTACGTTTAAATTTATACAGGATTTACTGACAACCCCTTTATCAGCCTTAATAATGTAACACAATCGTATAATAAAATGTATATAGAGGAAAAATATGCCTCTACAGCAAAAAAATGCTCAAACTAAAAATAAAACTTTTAAAAAATTCCATATATATTTTTTATTACAAATAATTTTTAATTCTTTAATTTTACGAGCATGTCATTGTAGCCTGCAATGTATTTATCCACTAAGACTTTTCTGAGTTTGGTATATCAGTTGGTTTTAGTGTAGTCGTTAAAACGGAAACATGCAAAATATGAATTTAACAAGTCATTACGCGAAAACTGTGAGAGATAAAAAAATTTCATAAGAGCCAAATTTAGTCACATTTTGTGTCTTAAATACGAAAAATAATATCTGGTACAAATACAAAATAAAATAATGATGACGAAAATGCGGTACACCGCGCCCTTAAGAGGGCGTGGCACATAATTCAACGCTGTAACTATAGGTTTCTGGAAGCCAATTTGCAAAAAAAAAAAATAACACCAACAATCCCAGAAAATAGTTTAAGCCAACGTTTTAAACAAAATTGTTTTCAGTGTTACGAACTTCTGAGGCACAATATCTGACGCCGGAACCTCGTGAATTTAACTGCGGCGCAAGAGATCACGCGTAGCGAATTAGTAATTATGGATAAGTATTTACTCGTAAAGTTGGCAATACCATTATCTAGGATTGTCATTGAGTATTTTATCCATATTGGCTTCGAAAAAAGCGTAGAAATCAGTTGATGTTTTCAGGGTTTATTTATCTACTACTCACTGTCAACGAAGTATTTGTAATTGAATGCCGGTTCAAGAACTTGTGCATAGTGGCAGTTTCTGTGTGTGCCACTGTCGTTCTTACCGCTCCCTTGATCCCGAACATCAGACGATCACTTTAATTAAGAAAGTTGGAACTGGTTGCATGGCAGCTATGACCGTGCGACATCTAGAATTATATACCAGTCGTCGACATCTGCCACATGCAGACAAAGTTTGACTTGTAAATCTTAACGATACCGACGATAGTATCAACGATGATGACCACACCACAATGCCGTCGTGTCGAACTCAACTCTCGAAAGGTGAACATCGGCCTTCGACATATCGATCTCGGCATTCGACATGTAGACATCAGCTCTCAGCATGTTGAGATCGGCCTCCTACATTTTGGCCTCCACCCTTGGCATATAGAAATCGGCTTTCGACATGTTGACATCGGCCCTCGACATGTTAACCTCTTCCCTCGACTTGTTGACTTCCGCCCTCGACATGTCGACCTCAGCTTTCTATATGGTGGCCTCTACCCTTGGCATATCAAAATCGACCTTTGATGTATCGACATCGGCTCTCGACATGTCGACCACTGTATGTTTACCAGCTATTCAAAATAATATAGATTGACATATTTTACACATATAGGGGTGTGATGGAAAGGTCGCGGGGAGATAAACTCTGGAGACGAGCCAAGGTCGGCGCAAGGGAGACACTCGCCTCAAGGGCATACTAGTCGGCGCTACACCGCGTCGTTCAGCGTCCCTCCCAATCTACTGAGTGACGCCGGATGCTGTGCTCCAGACGCCAATACAAGAGAGAGCTCGCTGGAGCAAAGAGGTCGAGGGCTGGCGTTTTCACAACATCAGTGTGACGCGCGCGGACGACGGGCGTCAGACCCAAATATCGCTGAGCGAACACGCCAATAACGCCTCCTGCAATTTTCTCCCCGCAATTCTCGAGGGAGAATGTGGAATGGCTCACGTCAAAAAAGTTTGATCGATCATATCGGAAAGCTTTTTAGCTTGCCGCCAGAAATTACCGAAACAAGTTATCGGCGTGGAAATATCGGGTCAACAACGCCACGGTTTTCATATTAATAACCAAGAGTGCTTCGCCGGTTCCCTTGACAGCGGAGAGAACTAACACGGTTAAGAGTTACGAGAAGACTGGCGGTTATGACAACACATCAATTTTCAGAGAAAATTTTCACTTTTGAATGTGAGTACTCCGCATGCAGCTTCAAGGCACTTTCAAAAATTAAATGCTGGTCGTTTACATTCATTCAGACTTTCATGAAAGCTATATATCTCTAAAATCATTTGAGTAAATGTATACAGTTCACTTTACGGACCAAAAATGTATTTCTTAGAAAAACAATATTTCTCGTTATTGATTACACTTCATGTATTTACATATATATACCTTTTGCTTATTAACAAACCTTATATAACTTTAAGCCAGTGCATCTGTTCAGCTGATAGTATAATGCTTTATTAAATTACATAACGATTAACGTCATGGCCGCGCAATGGTCAAATCCCTCTTCTCATATCACGGATACGTGGCCAGCACGATTTAGCATGTGGAACACGTGGTAGATATTTCCATGGGATTGGTAGTGGGTTGTGGAATGTCTCACGGCAGTTCTAACCTCACAAATTCATTCGACCTACAAAGTGACGAGAGTGAATCTCGAGAATTTCAGCTGATCGTACCAATTTTCTCGTCTTTCCTCATTCATTATAGTATGCGTTATCCTACACATGCACTTAAAATAGAACCATTATAAAACTATTAAACTTTCGGGGGATTTTATTGCTTTCACATTTGCTAAAGCCTACACTGAGAAAAATAGATTGTTCCAACAAACAAATAAGGTTGATATTAATGTTGTAACAAACTAATTATTGTTAAACTAACAATCGTAACGTTGAAGTTACTATTGCAAATTATTTGTTTCAAAAGTACAATTTTGTTAATGTAAATTATTTAAAACAAACATTCATTTGGTTGGATTTACTAAATATTTCGTTAGACGTTATACTTAATAATTACGTGTATTTGATTTTACCCAAAATATGTGTTCCTGTTAAAAATACGAACTCTAGTTTGCTTATATTATTTTATTTGCTTTAACTAGTACATTTACTTGAGACAACTATATTTATAGCTTAATATACAGCTTTGGTAAATTTAACCATGGTGGATATTAATACAAAGGAACGATTTGGTTGGAAGCGACAAAATTTGTCCGTTCAGGAAGTCGTTATTGCAATGGTAGTTATTTGGCATGCACATGTTCGCATTTACACACACGATGGTTTAGAAAAGTTGTCTCTTTTTTTAAGTACAGGTGTGTAATAAATTTGTGAAGTATTAATTGTTGTGTTCCATCGTATAGTTACGTTAGGTTAAATGACTGAAGAGAACTACAACGGTTAAAAATATTTTGCAGAGTACAGACCAGACGAGCTTAATTCTAGTTCCCTTTTCATGCTACACATATTTTGTCGCATATTCTGTAATTTTCTCAAGGCTACGGAGAAGAACACAACGAGAGTCAGCCAGATCACGAGTTTCTCAGAATTATATGTCATAAGTGTGTGACTGCATGACCAGGTTAGCATAATATTGAACTCACTGTTGCGAAAATGAAAAGTAATGAACGAAAAAACTTAAAAGAACTGTGATGTCTATGTTAATTATTTTCAGTTATATCTAAACCTACGTACGGATCAATTTGTGGAAATCTTGTTAACTACAAACCACAGTACGCAAACAAATATTTAATTAATCCGTTATTTATTTTTATTTGTGCTTGTAAGTTAAGTACGTGCAGTCGGTAAATGACCTATAACAACAAAATTGGAAGGTGCTTACTCATGGATCAAGGAACGTAAAGTTAATTTGTTCTTGCATGCTGATATGCCCGACTATTTATAATTTTTATTTATACGCGAAATGTTCAGCCTGAGGCCCGTTTACAACATATCATGTACAGTTATTGGTGACAAGCACATACATGTATATCACTATAGCAATAATGTTATAAAGTAAAGTATAAATATGTATATCTAAAATTTTCAACTACGGGTACAAAACTCAGTTTACCTAACACTAGTTACATACATATAAAAAAATGTACAAGAAAAACAATTCAGCAATAAAGTGAATAAAATTACGATGCAGTCTGACAAATATTAATGATACATAACAAAAATATTTCGCAGGGATGTAACTGTATCGAAATGAAATATCACATAATGTGAACTTAATTTTCTGCATCAGAAAATAATCCTTTAGTTAAATCTTGAGAATCTCATCATTACAACATTTTAAATCGTCTGACAGCATTCCATTGGCTGCAGGAAAGGTACGGTAATTGACTGATTTTTAGTTGTTGGATCCTTGATATCGGCGTACATACAATATTTGTTTTTATCACACGACTCTTAGTGTGTGTGTTTTCAGTTATCAGAAAAGTACATCAATGATTACTTTAAGCAGTACGCATTCTGGAAAAGTATTACTATACACAGAAAACTGTTCCATTAATAAAGTTAGTTTTCAATAAAATGTCTTTATTCTTCGAAATAATGTAATAACAATATTACACTTATTTTATTGTGATTTCGTATTATTTTTCAAGAAATCTGCTACATTAAAAACCAAAATGAAAGCCAAATCATATTCCAGTTTTAGCAGTTCCTAGAAGCTGTTAACCTATTTTAAGTCAGGAAAATTAACTCAGTGGATTAACGTGATGCGATTTGAATGAGAAAGACAGCAAAATCTAACTGGCAGTCAAATAATGCGCAGACATGACGCTGCTATAGAACCATGTTGTTCTAACTTCATATTTAGAAATTTTACAGGAGAGCCATTACAAGTTTGCGGAACATATGTTTTATTTCGCAGTTAAAATATTAACGCACGCTATAAATAGTGTTCATGTAATATCGTATTGGGACCCTGATTACAAAGTTTCAAATACTATAATGCTAAATGAATAGAATAAATAACAGTAAATTTATACCTTCGCAATGGAGATAGAACAAAAAGTAGAACATGCTGGTTCTATATCTTCTGAGTTGAATATTTATATTTCCTCTGTACTGTAGTGTAAAATGAATGGAGTTGGTATAGACTAGCCACAAATCTTAAAAAAAAATAAAAATAAAAAAAAAAATAAAAAAAAAATGGAGTAAGAACAATATGGTTATATAGCAGCGACGAGTTATGTGGAGTTGGTTGCTACCGTTAACCAAAACGTAATTTTTCAGTTAGATAATTCATCAAACATTAAGATATAAATTGATAAAGTAAACGTTGGTTTTCTTGAAAAAAGTCCGGCAGCATAATTTTAAGAATTGTTTTTGTATTACAATTTCTTAGCTACTTTTAGGCACATTTTTATGGTGTTAGAAATTCCTTCTAGCGGCATTGTTTCCACACATTCCTGTGACAAAAACAAAGTACTTTAACCAACTCGGCATCTAAGTAAGACAACAGCAGACATTGCTTTGAACTGTGCATTGTTGCTGAAACTACAACCATCTGGACTATGTATTCAAACAACTCATGTGCAACGTGCAAGTCTAACATCAACTGCTGAATAAAAATTCATTGACAAATTTGCCGACCCGAAAGCAATCTCATACAGCTGAAAGCAGCGCCTACTTTTATTAGTATTAAATAGGGAGGTATTATATGTTTCATCACATACTATGCGGTCTATAAATTTCACCCGTAGGTCAATTCCTTGAAGAAATGACTAAAACATAGCGAAAAAAAATATGCATAATGTATGTTATGGTTTGTCTTTTTGGCAGTTAAACTCCTTAAAGACGGTTGGAGATTTCAATTTGGACACGGCTTAAGAGTTTGTAATTGTACATTACTGTGCCCAAGTTACCAGAAATACACTACCCACAGATAAGTACGTAACTATAGCAGGTCCTCGATCAAACGCTGTATATAGACATCATGTGTTGTGTGGCACAGAATCTGCAGGTTCACTCTAATGGTGCCGAACACACCATTACCCACTACTCGCATCCCACTACTCGCATCTGCGGCAGGGAGAGCCGGACAACGGTGATGCCCAGTTCCCGAGGGACCACGCCGGCGGTGATCTGTCACCCCTGTCTCTGAGAGGATGATGGCGGGAAGGATTCCAATCCCCTTCCATCCCCCGACCCACACCCACGCCCACCAAGCCGACGTGGGGCTGAATGGCGTCGGACAAAATATTGACACGTACGGCAGGCGATACATCACCATCAGCCGACACCAGGGACGTCCGAAGGAAGCGACGGCAAAGGGGAGGAATGGGGCTGAAGAACGGAGCCGATGGCTCGTGTAATCTACAAGACCGAGGCATGAGCCAAGACAGGCGCCGTTAACCCAGTTTATACCCTGTGGGCGTGCACTGATAGCAAGAAGCAGCTGCGAGGTCAACAGAATCCTTTCAAAGCGTTCGCCCGATCAGCAGAATTTTCAGGGAAAAAGGTATGTAGTACAGTTGAGTAGACCAGTTCCAAAACTCCCCTTGTCCACTTTCACTAAAACTGAGCAAATAGCGAAAAACTTATTTGCGAGCCAGTTTGTGACATGGCTAAAGCAGTTTTTCAAAGTGTCTTTGTTGTTGAGTAAGGCGAGTTTTGGAAACTAACACTACGTCAACTTCAGCACACATTTAAAAGCTACACAAATCTGTTCAGAACTCATTTTTCCTTGGAGATGGACAAGGAGAGTTTTGGAACTGGACTACTCAGTTATACTAAGCAGTGATTTTTTTTAGTAGCGTTAAAAACACTATTCCAACGCCCTCCAACATAGCGAAAAACGGCTTTTTCAGTCTTCCGTGCTTTAAAATGAAAATTTTTCCAGGTATACGTGTAACTCGAATTCGTGAATTGAATACTGCTACAAACTTACCAGCAACAAATTTAAATGGTCACCACTAAATGTCAAATAGTTGAAAGTAATCGGCGGGAATATTGCTACTAGTGCAGCGCTTTGCTCGATGTGAATTAAAGATGCGCGTTTCAAGGTCGCTCATATAGCTCTGTCACTTCAGAGCCTCTAACGCCAAAATCGCTCAATGCAGAAGGCGCCCTTAACACATAAAACTTGCACTAATAACTATTAAACCTACTGTTAAGAAATTAAGTGAGTTAGTGCAGTTTATAATTAAATAAATACTATTTAGCCAACAATTTTAACGAAATAAAATTTATTTTTATCGTTTAATACAACAAGAGTTAATGTTTATTCCACAGAGCTAACCTCGTAACTTTCGTAACCGTCAATAGCCATAGAAGATCAAGACGTTGCAATAGGCGAATTTCATAACTTCTACCAAAAACTCAAACTGGATTGCAAACAATTTTTAAAGTACACATGGATGACGGGAACCTGTTTAAAAGCCGTTATTCGTGATTTCACGACACTAAATACGTAAATGCAACCAAACTTAATTTCAGCAGTGGTTTTTTGTTCGGTAGAGATCGGAAAATTTCGCGGTTTCAACGGCCAGCCGGCTAAACTCCCGAGCTTCTTGAGATATCAGTTCATTGACTGTTGTTCTGTGGGTGGTATCTTGGTAGTGGGTGAGTATTCTCCTGCAGATTTTCGTGGATATGTTTAATAACAGTGACCCAATCTTGTAAGTAAATCATACGAACATCACTTAAAAATCTAACTTGTACTAAAGTTAATCTGCTCATGTTCTCTGTTTCTTCTTCTCAGCCGTTTAGTTTCAACTTGTCATTCATCTTGTTTTCCCTTCCACCTATTAAAGACACCTGGAAACTTTGCGGGTTAAACCACCTGCCGGCTGGAATACAAAGCCCGTGTACACTCTGCGCTTAGGTAAATGTTCATTGGCGACTTGCTTCGTCAGTGATTGACAAGTTGTACATCTGCGAAGATAGTACGGGAGTAATCGTTCTCATGCCGGTCTGCTTCTGGTTCAGAATCCTCAACAATGATCGTGTTAAAAGGTGATCCATTCGCAAAGGTAACAAACATTCGTGTGAGATCTTTGAATGTTAGTTGCAACGGGACTTGAAAATAATAATGCATTGCTTACGATATTTGATAAAATCTGTAAAACATATTACACGCAAGTCACGAATACAATGAAACAGTTAACCGTAAATAAAAGAACTGTTGCACTTGATGCAAAAAAAAAATTAACATAATTTCCACAACAAACTTCAAATTGGTAATCCAGTCAAATTACAACAGAACAGACAGACAAAGACGAAAAACCAAATAAAAATAAACACCGAATGTTGCGGTATAATGAGGACAGACAACCGTTGGAAATTTACAAATTATTTTAAGACAACAGATGACACAGCAGTCAGCAAAGAATACTACAAAGGAATTTTGAATTGAAAATTCAGTTAGACTGCTACAGTACCAACAGAACAGAACAAACAGAAGATAACAAACGCTGAATTTGAAAATAAAATGTAAATAGAGAAGGACGATTGTAAACAGTACACAAATTATTATAAGACAACAGACAACACGTGTTTCAACCAACTAAGAATGCTACGTTTCGGGACTGAAAGCTATTCCCGTCTTCAGGTTGGAGACGCAATTGGTTGCAAACAATAGAGTACGAATGTTTCCAAATTCCTCACCTTCTTCGTATCACTGTGTGTAGTAGTTTTGTCACCGTATTCAACAACCTCGCATTCCTCGAGAACTAAAGCTCCCGTAACTGGCCGTTATTATTTTTAATCATTTTTTCGCTAATAATTTACGCATGCATCGTAAACGTTATTCTTAAATTATGGGTTTCATACCCTTTTATTTATGAACTTGTGTTAAAGTTTTGGTGTTGGGACCTCGTCCCAAACATATTTTACTTCAATATAATTGTATACTGTGTGTAACACATATTATATGGGTTTTAACAGTTCGCACAGATCTTAGATAGGTGTGAACCAGACAGCTGGTCAACCTTGGCCAAGGAGCATATAAAGGACAGATGTGGCACTCCTAGGTTAAGCGTTTAGTCTTATATTCTAGGCTGTTTTGGCCTAACTAACGGTAAAATGTTGCCAACCACACAGCTTAAAGATGTACAAAGAATCACTTGCTTAGTTTATTATTTGCTTTTGAATCGTTAGCGTATAATGCCTAGAAAACACTGTTTTATACTTTCTGCTGTATTTCCTTTATTTATGAATGTTTTTAGTAAGCTGATTTTTTCAAAAGAATTTGGTTTCTTAGGATATGTTCGCTTATATAAAAGTATATTTACGTAATTTATTCGTACGCATCAAATTGGCATGAGTATCTAAAATAATTTTGTGAGGAGTGTTTTGGTTAGGATGTTCACAACATTTTATTACACGCACTATTCGTAATGTAAATCCAATACTACTCACAAAAGAAGCAATCAGTGAAATTTTATGAAACACTAAAATCTCTTTTCCAAATAACATTCTTTAAAGCAAGTACAACCTAGAAAACTTAGAATTTCTCACAACCACAACGTGGTAACGGGCAAATATAATAGAAACGAAAAGAGCAAAAAAATATTTTATCATTAAAATGTTTAAACGGAAACGATTTGCTATCTTATAATCCGTATAATTTATTCTTGAGTGTGTAAAACTAACCCAATCGTGCACATGAATTGTGAAAACATTGCAAAAAAAATGTTTGCAATCCATTTTGTTGTTGTTTTTTTCGGAGCCATCACAATGTTGGTAACAAGCATTCGTTAGTGCTCAAGGAGATCGTATGCCCTATCTAGTGTCAGACCACTGACCCTGGCAGATGACCTGCGGACTCGCGACGCGATCTAACTCGCAGCAATTACTAAAACAAACAATCGAAACGCGAAGCCTTCAGCTTCACCCTCTCCCCTTATACCATTCCACTCACATTCACACACGAGCCCACGCAACGAGAGCTGTGTCGGCGGCAAACACAAACAATAACTGTGGAGCTGTACCCGGCCTCGCTGCGTCCAGGTGGATGTGACCTCGCTGACCCCCGGGGGTCCGCGCCCAGACACAGAGCAGGCGAGCATACAGAGGCACAGATCCCGCACTAGACCCTGAGGCGAACATATCAGGTGTCAAACTGCACACGCCATTATGTCAACTAACCCGAGATCAGCTGACCGTCGTTCAAACATTATACCGAGATCAAATATTCCAACATTACACCAGCGATATTTCGTATTATTTCAACTTCAGTAACATGACTTCTGACCCATACGTCCGCACAGAGCTGCAACAACGCCGAGATCAATACGGTTCGATTTCTATTGGCTATACATGTCATAGATTATGAGAGATAGTTAATTTTAGACGGTTGGCTGCATGGTGATAATGCAGTTCTGAAAACAGTATTCCTATTGCAGTGCATGCTATGCTTCGTAGTTCTATAGTGTGTGTTTATGTGTACAGTTTTAGAGAGGTTTTCTGTTGTAAATTTTCCGTTAAACTAGATCATTTCGAACAGTTTTTTTTTTTTGCTGAAATCTTTCACAACTTTATACATGAAGCAACTCTTCGATTTTGTATAAGACATTTCATCTAGTGTATTTGTTCTTACGTTAACAAATTCAGCGAAATATTATTTTCGACCATTCAAGAAATTTATCGTGTTAGGTTAAGTGAGTGTGTGTAAAAATATATTGTTATATTTCAGTGGCAGTAATCGTTGTTTTAGTAAAGTGTGGTGGTAACAACTTGACCTGGAATGTGTCTAGAATGTTTGGACATAAGTAACCCCGTTTATTCTTGCGAACATGATTAGTTATTTTGTGTAACTCTTTTAATTTTTTTCCATAAATTTCCTCGTGACTTAAATGTAGGCCTATGTGTTTCCAGAAAATGTACTCGTAAAATCAGTACCTACTTAAAGATACATATTTGTCGTATTTCGACTATCTTCGAGCTGAAGGTTATGTTATTATAGAATTTTGGATGTTATTTTCGTACGAGGAAGACGGTGACAAAATAATGTGTAGGTCTTATTTAATAACTTGCTACGATCATGTAGAATAACGAAATGTCGAACGCTGTTTTTTGGTTTCGTTTTGATTACGGAGCTTCGAGTAATTAAGCAGTCATGTTTTCATTTCTGCAAAGTGACAATGTCCAATGCATGCGTCTCTTGCAGTTTTAAATGCATTTGGTTCGCATATCGTGACGTTATCTAGTCTGAACAAGCCTATTATAGTAACGTACGAGAGCATGAAATAATGTTTCCGAATGGAGTGTTGTCTTGAAAGTATTAAATCATTACAATCATGAGTATGTTTCCTTTCTCAAGGTAACACAATGGGGAATACCAACAAGTTTCTTAAAATAACGCTTGGACAAAACCGTTACAATGATGTTTAAACGGCTGGTAAACGTCCGTCGTAACAGCAAAGAATACTTATGTATTGGATGGCTACGGTCTTTGGTAAGTCAAGAAGACAACTTGCACAATTAAGTCCTAACCTCCGGAAAAACTTGAAGTTTATTAACCCTGAATTTCATTTTAAGAGCTTAGGAATTATTCCGTTGGAAAATCCTTTCCTTGTGAGTAGCTATGTAAAGTAAAATATGACACAAGACTGTACTATAATTAATTTTTAAGTGAACCACCAAAGCGCAATTGGTTTCTAATGCATGTTTATTTACAGAAAACTGTTCTCATTTTACTTGAGTTTGAGGCCATGGTCTCTTGTTTCCACAATTTAAGAGATATTAATTGTTTAGGCCTAAACGACAGCATATCAAATATATGTTTGGCAGTTTTGTTTAAAATAGTCTTCTCGATGTTGGTTGATTTTTTCATGTATTAAATACTGCGGTTTTAACCATTTACGTAATTAACTAAATTCTGGTGAAAACTAATTAGCTATCACGGCAAAAACTATTTTAAACAAATAGGCTAAACATATTTTTTGATATCTGTTCTCGTTTAAGCTTAAAAATATAGTTATCGCAAAAATTGTTTAAAGTTAGTCCAGACATAACAAGATACCTCTTATTAACACTTTTCAAGGGACCAGTGAAAATTTTGAAAATTTTAGAAACATATAATATAAGTAAGGTTATTTTGTAAAAGCAGTGACTGGTGTCATATAAAATAGTGTAAAATGCAGAAAAGTGTAAAATCAGTGGGTATAATACTATAAACTTTTTAATGTTGATCTTCTGCCTCAGCTACCTCAGCAGTCTGTTTTCATCATAGAAACGTGACCTAACCGTGATCGTGAATTAGAGAGTATATATTAATCAAGTGGGGATACTTGAAGCTATGCTGTCCGCCCATATTTCTGTTACCCTTCCGTCTACTGTAACCATAGGCGCAGCTAAGGGAGGGGGCACTAGGGCACGGCCCTTCCCCCCAAATAAATAACCAACCAAGGTCTTAGAAATTACAATTAATTTAATATTGAATAATCAGTGATACTGTTTTACCAGTAGAATATTCAATGTTTAGCAATGAAAACTGCTAAAATAGCACTATTTTGCACCTTGAAATCCGAAATTTTCTCGGGGGAGGACCCCCGGACCCCCCGCTTGAAGATGTAGTGGGTGACCCTTTATAATATTCGCAGGATAGCCATCCTTCCCCAGTCCAAAATTCATAAATTCTGACTACGTTAGTGATTACAGGTAAGAGTAGCTTGAGTATAACAGTATTCACAGAATTGTGCTCTCCCCAAATGTCCTTTCTAGTTGCGCCTATGACTGTAACTAAAGGTGTTTTAAAACAGCGAGGGTAGAGTTGGTAAGACAAAATTTCCGTTTAAGATGTTCAAAACTTAGTCCGAGTGAAGTTTGCCCACGGCCAAATGTCCACTTGTCAGCTTCTTTGTCAACTTACCGGCAAGCGGCTGTTAGCAGACTAACTTCGCCATTTGGCGCTAAAAATAAATTTAAGTGGTTTACATAACCAACACAATAAACAAGTACAGCAAAGTGCAGCGTGTGTAATATATAAAAGAAACAGACGCGAAATAAGTAGGTACTATATGTAAGATAAATAGACTTAAGTGTCAAAAACGTGTCATGTATGTTTACTTCTGCCACCTTCGAAGCCTGAAAAGCATTAGAATTGTTTCTGAAGGTTCTGGTCACGTGACTAACAAAACCTCCACTACGTGACTTTGTTTAAGACTCCTTATAAGGTTTGATAGGTGTAAAGAGCGCCTGATACATACTCCACCCACACAGCTATTCTAGCTGCGCGGTGGCCTACCGTGCATTGTTCCTGGCGTTGTCTGTTTAAAGACTTCCCCTTGCGTTTAATTGGTACTGGCGATAAAAATAACAAAAAAGCACCGCTTTTTTAGTTTTGTTCATTGTAGTCATTGAAAGTGGTTTTTCCAACAGCAAAGTTCGCAAAGTTGTGTGTATCTGAAAGCACAAGAAATTTTAAAAATAGTAAAAAATAGTTTTATTATCATTATTTAAAGTGGTACTACAGTACTGCTGCTTACTCATGTGCAAAACCTATTCATATTAAAATATACTCTTTTATGACCCTCCTTTCATTAATTTACTACATGAAATATATATTTATTTGGAACTCTGACCTAAGCATTACCGAGGGGTGGAATATTTGCTCTGTGTTTATCAGACACTATTGAGCTAATTGTTGTCTTTACCACTAGAGTACAGACCGGTTATAGCAAACGAAAACTTTTTCTGGATTTAAAAATCACATAAACCGTTTATTTTTATACCTCCTTTAATCATCACGCACTAAAAATTACTCTGGCTGGCAACTTGAATTGTATTTTACGTTAACGACGGGATTTATAATTTAATAATGTATGGCTTAGGGGAATATAATTAATATTATATATGTATCTGTTTATTGTGAGTCTTTCTCTAATGGAATACAGTCTACTTTATGGTTAAGTCTCATAATTCTGTAAACCAACTAGGTAGGAGAACTAGAAATAACTTCTACAACAATTGACTTCCTACACGTGGTAAATAGTTGATAAAGATAAGTACTAAATACAGCTGATCGCTGCAAGCCATGAAGAAGTTCACGTATGTAAACACAGTCCTAGCCTTGCGGGATTTCACAAGTGGAACACGCCCTACTCAAAGTTATTTAAATTTTTTGAAGCAAAATATTTGCGCGTTACAACGGCTTGGCGTTGATGTATCCATTAAGTGATTGGGCTCGAGTTTCTACATTTTTGACGATAGCAATTTTTAAAAACATAAACTGGAGGTGATATCGTAAAATCGCTCTTTTACTTTGTTATAACCTGTTTTAACTACCTACTCTGATTTTGTCGAGACAAAATAGAGTATACTGCAACTAAGTAATTAAGTAACGAAAATTAATTTGAATTGATAAAGTAGCTGAAATGTTTGTACGGTTCGTCTCGAAAAAAATTGCATTACGTAGTAAACCCAATTAGCAACAAAGTTGAAAAGTAATTTTAAAGTTATCGGTTCTTGCCAGGGTCAAAAAATTAATTTCTCCAAAAACCTTGAATCTTACGCCCATGCCCTTAATGGTGGCTTGAGCGTTATATGTAGAGTCAAACTTCATACAAACTTCCAAGTATTTTCCTTGTAATTCTCTCTCTCTCTCCCCTTAGCCTGTAATATTCTTGTCACGCTACGCTTAAGTAATGATAGGAAAATAATAGTCAACATTATATATAAATATATATATATACATATATAGTTTTATATATATATATATATATATGTAGTTATAACGTAGGAGATGGCGGAAACAGGATGAACTAGGACAGGTGCGGCTAATCTTTTAGGAGGTATGGCCAAAAGGTTTATTCAATTAATACCACGGGCCCCCGTGGCTAATTTTGACACTGACGTCTTTTCACGAGCCCGAAATTTGAACTTAACTCTTAGCGTCAGAACACAAATTCCACCCCACACCGCATCGCCAGTTCAAGTGAAAACAAATATGCAACATCGCTGGACAGAGACAGCCATTATTGAAGATTATATGCTCGCACATTCTCAATTGTTTATTATCATCTTGAAGTTGTAGCACAGTCCTCGCATTATTCAGAAAATGAGCGTTACAAATTATTAAATTACAATTTTTTGTCAGGATAAGAGAAATAGTTTCACAATATAGTGAAAATGTTTTGGCTTTTTGCTGACCATTCAAAATGCAGCGTAATTGGTCCACGAACATACTGCTGGCAGTCCTTGTACCAGAAGAAATACATTTGTTAACCAGAGAAACCAATATGACCACGATCCATCATTTCTACTGTGTTTATATTAATTATTTTCTTATTTATAAACGAGAGCAGATATCGAAAAACTGTTGTACAGTTTTGTTCAAAACTGTTTTAAGTAATTAGCCTAATTTTTTTCAAGATCACAAGTTGTATAGGTTTCGCTAATTAGTTCATCAATGAGAATTCACTTAATTTAATAATTAGCTGAAACGTTTGCGTAATTATCTCAAAAAAAATATTTAACATGGTATATGCACTGTTTTGAACTAAACAGCGCCCCAGTTTTTTTGATATTTGTTGTCGTTTAGGATTTTAAGAATAGTTATTGTTAAATCAGTAGAAATGATGGATCATGGCCGTAAACAGTGTATGATGATACACCTACTGCAGCAGGCATGAGGTTTAACTGGAAACGTTAATTAGTGGTTAGATATATGTCTTATCAGTCGACGAGTATTAATACACACGAACGGCAGCTGCCAGGAGGGAGTGTGTGGATCAGGGGAAGGCTGGGGTACACAGGCGCTCGCACACTCGGCGTGCTGGTAGCAACATCGACAAGTTAACTTCCTAGACGGGTTGAGGCTGCGGATGATGCGACCCTTCACCTCACCACCCTCCACCAGAGGCCACGGAGGATGCGATATCGAGGAAGCTGTCGACAGGTAGCGGCCGACCTGTGTTTGCTCGGGGGTGTTTACCTACCCTCATCCACCCCTACATCGATCCTCCCCTTCCCCTCACAAGCTTTCACCATCCACGGCAGGTAGAGCGCGCTACCATAAACACACCGGCGTGGTATGTTTGGTACAGCGCAGCATCTCTCAGCACTCCGCGTCTCCTCTTACAGTCATCTGAGATAAACACCTACATTATACAGTCTCGCAATACCCGTGTTCCATTTGATCAAACGCTCTTTGCTTAGCGTATTTCAAAACACACTCAATATATGAGTTATACATTTATTAATATAAAATCTGTACTCGATTGTTAGTTGGGAAACGCTTGTATGAAAAACCCACTGCCTTGAAAATTAAACCTTTTAAATCAAAACTTAACATACATATTCTCACTGCAGTAGAAAACTAAAACAAAAAAGAAACAATAAAAATGTAACACAGTTCACAAATATATGCGATACTATTTCACCTCATATCACAATTTAAAAAAAAAATATTATGAAATATTGTATTCCTGTGCCCATAAAATATGGTTATTAATACAGAACACCACTAAATAAAAATAATCACTTGCAGAAACGAAAACAATATTATAACCTTCAAATAACCATACAAATTGGTTTAACAGCGAAAAAAATACACTATGTAGATGTATGTTTAAAATGTATTGCAGATGTTGTCAGTATAAATGATTGATTTAAAGGATACGAAATGTTTTTGATTATGTTCTTACAAATGCCATAATTTTGGAAAATATGACACTCTTAGCAAAAAAAATGTCCGTTTAAATTACCCCATAGAACTTATTTCTGCGAAATTTGGCTCTACTCTGATTACAGTATTCTAAGCGAGTAAATTAAAACCGGATAACTCACAAGGCGTCATATTACGAAACGATGACAAAATGTGGATACGTTTGAAAATATCGTATACATGAAGTTGATACACTTTGAATACCAAAGATCGTGGAAATAGGTAAGGCATTGTTGTAAATGAGCCAACAATATCTATATAGCCAAAGTATAAGTTTCAACTACGTATTCAAGTCAAATTCCTTGACAGAGTCTGATGAAGTATTTATAAAAAGCCAATAACTGGCTATAATCGGAAGAGTAATTATTTACGTAAAACTTGAGAGCTTAGTTCATTCTTATAGTACAATACTCCAATACGTAGACTTCCTCAATACCATCATGCAATTAATGTTCATTTAATAAACACGTAGAAATATCACATAGAGCGCCTTTAATTTTAAAAAGTTATTGTTAATAAACAAGAGTTTTAAACTATAAAGCAAAGATGTATTAAAATTCAGCAGACACTTTTTTTTCTGTTTTAAAGCCAAAATACTGAGCAGTTTTGAACTATATGTGTGAAATGAACAAGAAGCAACGCCCAAACAGAACGCAGACATACAGACAAGAAAGTTATGCCACAAGAGTAGGATAATGATATTACCAATTGACAATATTCAATTTAAAAAAAATACTAGTGTTGCAAATCAGCCCTGCATAGATAGTTGGGAATTATGATTTAATTTTTAATAGTTACACTTGTTGTTTAACGTAAGTTGATCAATGCCGATGAAATAAAAATAAAACAGATTCACGCATGCACTGCACCCACTGCCGAGGAAATCCTACCACCACTATGAACGAAAAAAACCTGAGATTTAGACCGTGGAATAAATTGTTGTCATGGGTCCTGACACTTGGCTTTTTCTCCACCGGCGCAAAAAAAAAATATCGCCGAAATTACGAGGCGCAGTCGCAAAATTACCTCACATCACACACGAGACTGGCTGCGGCAGTAAACGAGGCCCGTGCAACCAGGGTAAGAATAAATCTGCGTCCCCACTCTTCCTCTATGGTGGAGTTTCTCCGTGGACGTTAAATAAAACCGCGTGATGGAGCTAATCAGTCCACGCCCCGCGGGAAAATATCGTTAGCTGCCTTAAAATAAAGTCGCGGATCCCCTCATCTACCTCTAACAGAAATATGTTCCGTCCAGTTCCCTGCGAGGGTTGGGCTATTAGTCAACCGAGGGCTAGGGGGTGTACAAAGTCCTCTGCGTCAAGCAGCCCCACCCCCAAGGGACGCCAGCGGAATCGAAACCCCTGACCACGCGACGCGCACCGCACCATCAATCTCAAAAGAAACTTCCCCAGCGGCTGGCAATTTTTTTTTACCCCCTTCCCCCATTTACCACCCTTCCCCACCCGGTCAAGGCAGCTGGAAAGAAAAGGGGTAACGGAAAACGAACACTGGGAGGTTAATTAATAAAGCTCTCTACCCTTTACACCGCTCTCTCCCCGAGCGAAACAATACCTCGTGTCAAGTGTGTGACGGCTAGTATTAGGGGTTGGAAGAGAGTAAGGGGTGGGTGTTCGGTGGTCCTAAACCTCCCCTCCAGTGGTCACAAATACAGCTGTGCGATATCAGATTTTCAGTATCGTTCCGATACGTGCGGCCCATTTTCAATATCGGTAAGCAATAGCGCTCCTGTCGAGTATCGAAATTCGATATGCATGTACCACACAAGCGAAGCGGCGTGATCACTGAATATGTAGTAGGCATACAGAAATGAAATGACTTGACGGTGTCTTTGCTATAGGTAGTACACGTAAAATAATTTATATTTTCATTCAGGTTGTATCTTTCCGCTCAAATAACTAAATTATCTAGGCCTTTTGTACAAGATATTTGAAACTGTTTCTTTGAAAGTTAATGACGGCTAATAGTGATACATCACACTGAAAGAAAAATTCTGTTCCAGTTTAGACAGTAAAATTATTTTCTTGTAACCACAAAATAATTTTACGACCACAAAATTTTAGTGGTAACTACGAACTAAATCTGTAAACACATAAAATATGGTTGTCTAAACACCAACGAAATATTTTGTAGATGCAACAAAAATTTTTCCCCGTGTATAACTCCGTGGGGAACAGTTTATAGACAGAATAATTTCATAGACCCTGCAAGGATAAAGAAGTATTGAGCACTAATAGCGTAGAACCGCTCGTAGCTTTACTCTGCCTCGATTTCGCAATGTTCATGTACTTCACGAGATCTCTCGGTGTAATTTAGAACTGTAGCACAAAGCCACGTGCTGAAGAAAAAATTCTATATCACTCTCGGTAGATCCATAAATTAGTTGCTGTAAATAATTTATGGTATACATAAACAACAAATATAGGTAATAGATTTCATATAAATTTTCGAGTGTTCTATTTCAACTGATAAAAACGTGGAACTACGTTAGGTAATCTATTGTTGGTGATTAATTATTTCCAAAAACAACATTTTTTAAAGGTTGATTTCAAAGTGTTTTGTTTGTTGAGGACCACTCATACAAACGTATTTTGTTAGTTATTGGGTATGGAACTTGCGTCTGATTGGCTGCTATGAAATATTCATTATTGGCTAAGACTCATTCTGACACGATAGTATGTAGGTACTGATAGACACATCTCTCCCAGCAATATTCCTGGCCATGGCCGCTACGTTGCTAGTTCGCCCGGGTCAAAATCTTCTCACGTGTGGTTTCGCTTCTGTATTCTAAACTACTTTGCAATCTAGTCACTTTACAAGATTCATCTAAATTTGTCGGCGGTGTGATGGTTTGTACATATTTGCAGTTTGGCTATCTGAGTGTACATGAAACAATAAGTATCAGAAATATATCTAATGCTATATATGCAGCAGCAGTCTTCGTGCGGGTCTAAGTGGTATACTAAGGATTATTACCGTCCATCCCTGCCCTAACCACCATAGCAACATTTTACAACTGCCAATTTTATATTGTCAGAATAAAAATACATACGTTAGCGATAATTATCGTTGCTTAAATTGTTAATATTGTTACTGATATTTTACCAGTACTCAATAGTCCAAACCTCTCTAATTAAAATGTGTACGCCGAACTCCTGCTTAGCGAAAATCATTTGGAATATTTTCATTAACTTTTACACGTCTTTTGCGTGTTACATAATAGTAGCCTAATAATAATAATAATAATAATGGTTACGTAGCAAGCGTTAGATAATTTCACATTTTCTAACTAACTAAGTGTAGTTCTTCAATATCTAAAAATGTATTTTACTACAGCAAAGTATTTGAAAATATTCATTGCCTGGTGGCCGTGTGTTAGTGTGAGTGAGGCACGACGCCAAGGGCGATGTTGACCGGCTCATATAGTGCGTTATCATCTCTGTCGGTAAAACACTGCAGTGGTATCGTAGATCACTGCGGCTTTCAGTGGTGACCCAACTTCTTCTTAGTGAAAAGTTGTAAGTAATGCCATTGCATGTTTCTAGAGTAGCTTCACACGATTCCTGTAAGTTTTTTTTTTTTTTTTTTTTTTTTTTTTTTTTTAAAGATATGACAGGCTGGAAAACAGTTTTTAGCCATTTTAAGGGGCTAAGAAATTGTTGTTTTAATTGAAGTCACGTTTCCAAACTACCTCTCCGTCATTGTTTGAAGTGCATTTTCTTTTCGTACATTGACACAGTGGAGACGTGTTGACTGTTTCGTAAAAAACTCCTTTACGAACACAGTGTAGCGTATTTTAAGTGCGTGGTTGGTAGCCCCCTTAAGTAAATAATTGTATTCGATTAAACTTTATGAAAGTGTTACTGGGATCTTCGGTATTTAATGCTCATCATATGCAATATGCTAAACTGTACGTGTATGAGATGAAAAATACACTGTAAAAGTCTTCGTAAAATGTTTAGGAAGTAATTAACCTAAACACAGTATGGGACAGTTGCCGTACTTCCACCTTGTAAATATGCAACATTTTACACTTGTCACAATACAAGTCTAGTAACTTAAGTACATATTTGACTTTTTAGCCTACTTTCCTCTAGGAAAGAGGCTTATGAGATCGCGCGTCTGTCTGTCTGTCTGTATGTCTGTAAGTCTGTATGGATGTATGTATGTCTGTATGTCCCCCCCTAATAACTTTTTATACAGTTCACGGTAAATAATGAAATTATTACAGAATATTATGCCATGACTGGTGAATACGACGCAATTTTTTTTA
>PNEQ01030004.1:0-17943 GCA_003012365.1 Medauroidea extradentata | reverse complement strand
AACATATTGCCTAAACAAGTCGTATTTTAACATATCAGAACGCATCCCCCCTCCGAACCCACGAATAAACCCCTGAGATAAGAGTAGTGCCCGCCGCTGACGAGGACGTAGCTGCGGTGCAAGAACTGGGAGAAGGTACAGTAGCACCACCACATCTGGAACCTGGTATCGCAACATCCGACGCCCATAGGAAAGGCAAAGGAGCCACCACACCTTACTCTGTCCATAATGAAATCAGTACAGCACACTAGAGTAACATATGTATTCCAGGTACTCTCACTTGGCAATTTTATTTTGTTGGAGGTATGACTTCACATATCTTAATATAGGTGATTCGGAATAAAGTGAACACTCAAAAAAAGCCCTGATTAATTTCTATTTTCTGCCAGTTTATATCTTTCCGCTACATGTAAACATCAACATTGCCACGTGCTTTTATTTACATAGTCTTGTACAATGTTTACATTTACATTACAGTGGTCCGATAAATTTTAGCTACAATATGTACTCATTAAATGCACTGGGGCTGAATACATGCTATACTCAGTAGTAATCTTAGTTATAAATACCTGCGAGTTAACGTCTTATAACACTGGTTTCTCTGCGTCTACTCTAACGGCGCTATTACGTTACGAATCTCGTAAATGCATGCACAGTATATTCAAACTTTTAAATTAAAACCGCCACTAAAAACACACACGACACACGCAACTCAAGAATTCAAGTTCCCTTCAGCATACTGCAATGAACGACGACAACGCACGTAAAGAGAAACAATAAATAACGTATTTTCTTAATGTGTAAAACAGGGGGGAAAATGCTGTTTCTATTTCCAGATACTCAGGCTGGCGATCGTAAAACATAACTTACATTACTAACGACTTCACATAATTTAGCAATGATATTCATAAACAGTCACTTCTAATACTTTTATATGTGTTTATCAAAAACCTGTATTCATTACTTAACGGACAAACTGAATGACGCAATTTGCTTCCAAGCAGCGAAAACCTAACTGGTGCCATCTGTCGGTGAAATTTTAAACTACGTCTGTGGCGCGAAGAGTTAGCGGCATGTGCCAACGATAATCGACTCGTTTGCGTCGCTTTGTGCTGCCGCTAATAAAATAAAATTGTACAGTCAGTAGGTATGTCAGTAAGACCTTAAATAAATATTTTAAAGTATATTAAATACAGGGAGGTCGTTTGCAATCAATGTTGTTTCACTAATGCTGTATTCAAATAAGAAAATACACGGGACTACATGCAATTATTCGCTACCAACCATACAAACAATAATGTAACTGTTGTTAATGTTGGCTTATATGCAGTAACGGCTAGTGATTTTTTTCAAAGGTTAAATCTTTAGTGCTCACTTTATTCCGAATGGCCTATACCTTTCTTCATGTGGCACTCATGTCTCCGAAAATTGAAAAGGTGCTTTCTGATTGGCTACTTATCTACATAAGTGAATAACGGGGTGAGAGTACTCAGTCTATATAGGGTACTCTCCAACGTGCTACACAGTAGCATATTCTGACAGAGCCATGAAATTGCACATATTTTCTGTATTGTCTACCCCAGTACTGTATATCTAGATGATTGTACATCCGTCACGTTATGTAGGGTTGAAATAATTATGATCTAGGTGCCACGTGCTGGCATCCTACACTCTAGTTACCATATTTACTTGTGTAAACATCCTACATTTTTTCACTAATTTTTAATGTGAAAAGAGGGGTAAAACATTCACAAAAAAATAAAGTTTGTTGTATTTTTTAAGCAAAATAGTTTAATGGTTGGTCAGAACTACATTAGTTGGTGAAATAAACCGCAAGAGACCACAAATTTACCTGGAAACAAGAAAATAAATAACATCGACGAAGTTATATTTTTAAACCAAGTCCCGTGCTTGCAGTTGGGCCACAGGTCAGGCTAAGGACTGTGCAAGGACGCATCAGGCGATTAGTCATTCTACACGGCATGGAGGGAGAGCGAAGAGGAGATAAGGAAAAAAATGTGCTCGTGTGCACACACACTCACACATTATAAATTAAAAAGATAAAATGTTACTGTACTTACTAAGTTACGCAGCAACGCTCTCATCCATGCACTAAGTTAGTTGGAAAGTATAACGGCAATTCTATTAATATTTTACAATTGATAACATTTTAATACGTTAACATTTCGGACAGTCAAATTTTCTGGCACCATCACGTTTCCTATTTTCTGCAGCGTAATTTATTACTTTAAGCTTGAACTCGATGGTGTACCTACATTTTCTTCCACCCATTTTATAACTCACATTCCACGCAACTATCACGCTTACGAAACAACAAAGTGACTAGTAAAAGGCCCACCTGCACACGTGAAGACTGGCAACACTATGGTTGCTGCAAAACAGAAAGTGTGGCAACGTTATCTTTGTTTCATCGGACACACACGGAGGTAGCCACAGCCAACCAAAGCTCTTGTTGCTAACTCCACCCAATCCTCTTCTTCCTTCACATGCCATCCTTCTTCTCACCCATTCCCTATACGTACACACAACACAGACACACACACCCATTAGCTCTCTGGATCGCCGGGTGCTCGCCACTCTATGCGCGCTGCACTGCCTTCGTAAACATTAAGTTGGGAACGGAAACACATTTTTAATTATTTCACTCCACACTCTTTAAAATTTAGGGTGGGGCGTTTACATGGGCGGGGCTGGTATATGAGTAAATACGGTATTCAATCAACATTTGCAGTGACCACAATTTGCAAGGAATTACATTGAGCACAGGACATTATCTTATTCTCATGATTTATACATTTTTAATAGCATTAATTGTGCGTTATTTTACTTTACTGGACACAATCGACTCGGTAAAACTTCATGTCGCTAACAATTTAAAAGTTTTTTGGGAACAAGGAAACAAATATAGTCTTGTAGGATACCTATTGTTTTATCCAGAAAATGTCTGCCTATAACATTAAATTAACTTATCATTTAGAAACTTATTTGTTTTCAAACAAGAGTCAATTAAAAACAAACTTTAATCAAAATACAAGCTGATCTCTACTTTAATACATAATGTGTTCTTGGAAAACTGCATGAAAGTTAAATGACACACTTGCACGTTATAAAAAAATCTGTTGAATGACACACTTGCATGTTATAAAAAAATCTGTTTCAAATGAGCCTTTCAAAATAAGGGTGTGCGCCACGGCCGTAGAAGAACAGGTCTGGACACTCGCCTGGAAACTTGACCCCCTTGTTTGATGCAGTTCACCAAGTTACCGAGAGTGTTGTGTTTTATTGGTGCTGCAGTCAGGGCGGTCGGGCTCTAACTCCACCCACTTCCCTCCAACAAAGATAAACAACTTACCAAAACGTATTTTGTATCAATTTATGAAATACTTCCTTCGCTCACAATCCTGAAGCATGGCTCCAGCAATCTTTATTAACTTTATAATGGTAACTTGGTGAACTGCAGCCAAACAAGGGGTTAAGCAAAATACATTGGTAGATAGGCGAGTGTCCAGACCTGTACTTCTACGACAGTGGTGTGGACATTGTCTATTCTACCATACATATAGCTCTATCTTTGTTCTGAAGCACCAATTCTTAAAACTACAGTGAAATCTTAATCTAATTACAGTCCACGAGTTCCCAGAATTATGTTTAGACAGGGTGTCTACCAGATTGTAAAAATAAAAATTAGTGACTTTTTCTTAACTTTTCCATGGCAAGGTCTACTGGTGCCAGATTATGAACCTAGTCAAAGTGGTAAAACTTTCTTATCATTTCGAAGAATATTTGAATAGTTTTCTACTCGAAAGCCTGAGCAAACCTGTAATAAACCTATTGTTTAATGCATCACACCACACAAAATTAAAATGCATATACTTCAATGCATAGTCATTATTACCGTATTTGCCGGCATATAAGACGACAATTTTTACATATTTTTGGCCCTCAAAAATTGCTATTCGTCTTATATGAGGGTGCAAAAATTTTTGGTAGCCAAAAATCGTTTGAAAGCTAAGTTGTAAGCTGTGGAGTTGTATGATGTTTCAAGGAATTGCGTTTTTCGTCAGAAATGAAAACGAGTGCCCCGTTTATTTTAATAAAATTTACGGTACAAAATTTTGATGAGCGTCATTCGTAATAAAGGACACTTCCTCGCAGCGAAGCGGCGATCGGTGCGAGCGCGTGCCGAAATACTTTGTCTCGCCAGCCTACAACTCTCGGGCGGAAAAAACGAGGATCTAGGTACCATACCACACATTCATGTGTCTACCGTCTAGTGCTAGGCTGGCGGACAACAGCGCACAGGAATGCGATGACCTTGCAAGCAGCTGTTCTTGCCATGTAGTGCACGGCGTCCCTTAGGCCGGCGTTGCCAAGTCGCGCACACCTGCCGGCAAATGGAGATATCGCCGGCCGCCGCCGTGCATATCCTTGGCTCTTGGGCACGCGGAGGGCAGTAGTAGCCAATGTTATTCGTTTGTGTGTCTACTACTAATTTTTTAATGTTTCAGGCAAAGGCAAAAAATATTTTTCTGTCGGGAATTTCAAAATTAGTAATTTACTTTTTTCAAGATTTTGTACCTTCAAAACCATGACTCGTCTTATATGCGGGGTCGTCCTATATGCCGACAAATACGGTATAACGTATGAAATCCTGAAAATAAAATTACTAGCATATAGTTGCCGTAAAATCAGGTAAATGCATTCATAGCAAACATATAGGTTGACTAATATGAAATTTCACTGAACACAATTAATTTGTACTATTCTTTTTATGTGTGAAGAGTAAGCTTGATAGGCTGCTTCAATGCATGATTTGCGCCAAAATTCCATTCTGAAATTTTTCTGATGAATTGCATAGTGTGTTGATAGAAAAATTAGGCAATTTTCTACGGAAAAAAAAAACAGGAAGTGAAGTAATAGAATATATTAAAATATACACAGTCCTACTGCAAATAAATTTTAAACAAATTATACAATAATTTAGTCTGTTTATCATAATTCAGGCCTAGCAGTTCACAGTTTTGTCATAACTACTCAAGGATCAGTCTGAATTGAAAATGTTTGTATAGGTAAATATGTCATTCCATGCTCAGTTTAAATTTACTTATTGTTGGCTTTAGTCTGATTTCAGTGCAGAATTTCAGCAAAAACGTACTAATAAATTACGTGGCCATATCACGACCCGGGCCTTACTAAAATTGTACGCTGAAACATTAATTATTACTGCACATGTAAAATATGAACAGAGCTAACAAATTCTGCAGTACATGTGGCAGTAAATTCCGTTCAAAACATTTACTTACCTTTAATCAGAATTCAGAAACACATTGTTCATGATTCAAACCTTGTGATCCGTCCACAATAGTTTGAATTACAAATTCACAAGACAGTTTTCGACATGCTGTCTTCAGATATACGACATACCAAAAATATACGTGCTCACTAACGTTGTGTGTGTGGCATGACAAAACTATTCATAAGGAAAAAAACTGTTCCAACATCATTAGTAACCTTTTCTAACTAGCACAACATTGCCGACATTTTCTATTACCTATAAGGTATAAATAAATGTACGCACATGCTCACTGCAGTACCAGGACAGTTGAACATCAAGCTAGCGACAAGTTTTGCCAATAGAGAACAGCACATTCGTACTGTAACCATCAATGGCTGCCGAATGTCCAAGCATCAATCCGCACTATTATTCTAACTTTTGGAGATGTGTAATCAATAAAAACCTAAATTAGAGTTTTCTTTTTAAAGATTTACATTATAAATTATACACATGTATACCTTGTTATTAGATATTTATTTCGCATGCACAGTGCAAGAGAAATATTGGTAGCGTGAATGCAACGTCTGACAAATGACTTGTCGAGAATAAAACACCTGGAAAATATTTTCGTGACTTATACTATAATATATCTCAAATTAGTGATTTTTTTTGGGACTTTGGTGACCTTTTTCAGCAATCGTGACTTTTCGGGACTTTCGTGACCTAGTAGGCATTCTGTGTTGTTATTAATTCCAAACAACCAATTTGTAATGCCTAAAATTTTTTTAAAAATTTTTTTAAATTGTGTATTTTCATTTAAATTTGTATTTAACAGTTTATGGTCAAAAAGTTTTTAAACAAAACGTTTATTTAATACAATACACTGATGATTTCTGAATAAACTGATTCACTATAAGACTACATTTACTGTTTAATTGTTCTCAAAATGTTAAATTCACTACTAACCTGAAGTTTTACCAAGTGGATTGATTTAAAAAAAGCAGCTTCTTACATGAGATATGCTAGATTGAAAATAAATAAGTCTCAAGAATGAAGTAATGCTCCACACCAAAGGTATAAATTAACATTTGTGAATACCGTAACTGAAAAATGTGGCCATGGCAAATGCATGCCTAGATCCTTTAAATTTCAACCGTACTTGACTTGGCAGCACAACAAGCATCTAGGTACCCAATTTACATGGTGTGTACACCTAGATCCTCATTAATTCGTCCCCATATGACTTGGCTGAGCCAGCATCTACGTACCCAGCATGATGGCAGACAGTAAAGAAAGAAAATGAAGGGAGGTTTGTGGCTCCATAAAAATGCACTACTGTGCAGCGCACTGTACCAATTGAAAGAGTTGAGTGATATACATTTTGTTGCACTCTGCTTGTAAGGGGAGCTTTAAATATTACCTTCAGTGCTGTAAAGTCAGTATACCCTGAGCTTGAGATGTTCCTGAAGAAGAGAGTGGCTTCCTGGGGCAGGAAACGCAATCTTGAATAGCAGGGTGTGCAAATTCTCACTTTATTTGAAGGATACGTGTTATAACCACTCACCTTTAAAATAGCTCCTGCAGGAGGCTGCGTCTGAACTCCGATAGACGCTTAGGTTCCTGGTCGGCTTCTCACTCGAGTTGCGTACCCTGGGATTGGGTATAGGTTTCGGTTTTTCGGGGGGCGGGGTTTTGATCGGACTGATCAAAGTTCGGTGCAGCTATTGTACCACTCTAAGGATACGGTTGCTGAAGTTATCCCTCTTTCGTTTCGGTGGCTCGTTCTCAACTCCCTCATATCAGCGGCAGAGTTCTGGGAGTGAGGGTGTCTTACCTGGTACCTTTTGTGGTGGCGGAATTACTCCTACTGGTAAACTGATTACACTTTCTACTACTGGCTGCCTACGCTTTTCGGCCACTAAGGCTTTGCGTTCAATTAACTCCCTTTCCTCCTGGGAGATAACAATAACTAAGTACTCTAAATCTGACATGAGTTATATTATAAATAATATGAGATAAGTTCACTTTAATAGTTTTCTATTATGTCTCAATCAGGTACAAGTCACAATTCACACTATCTACACTTTTCGCTTCCACATTTACAGTATTAACAATCACTGGTTTTCACAGCACGATATTCATTATTTACACTTGTTACTGACTGCGTGGTCGTTTAATACGGAACCTTGGAACTCTGCAAAGATTAACTTTTGCTTCCAGCAGAGAAAACGTATGCCATATGGCAGCTAAGCTATCGCGGTAGGGGACGTCTCAGTAGCTCCCAGAACACGTCTCGGCACAGGAAGAGACGGGATCAGGCTTGAGCTCCATTTTGAAGAAGGAACCCTTTCAAGGCTGGGGGAGGTGCCTAGGCTTGCTCATGGAGGAGACCCGAGCCCTAGACTGGTGATCTGGCTAGGCGAGCGCCCACCTTAAATACCCCTGAGGGGGCTGAAAGTACCGTTTGTAGGTGGTGAAAATGACCGCTGCTGGAGGGGAGGCCGTCTGCTGGCTTGCAGGTAGGCCACTCCAACACCCACAAATATCCTACTACTCTGCCAAAAATATGTTGATGCCCTTAAAACTTTCACATGGGGCCGTAAAGATGTCCGTGTTACCAAAAGAATACATACAGAGCACTAATTAAATATACAAAATTAATATTATTACGTTTACGTAGTTAATGTACGTGTTTCATCTTTTAGAAGTTCATATTTCTTTGCCTGGCATGGTTAGCTTAGTGTCCATGGTTTGTTTACATTAAATTGTTGGCGGGCGTAAATATACAAATACATAAACAGCAAATATAGATATAGATATCTACAACCTTTAGTTTACAAAATTACGGCAATAAAAAATTTAAGTGACCCCTTGGGCACAAACAAGATTGGCCTAACTCTCCCACATTTATAAAATAGCAGAGCGTAAAATATTATGAAGCACCTTTAAGGGGCGCATCCATTTTGTTTGACGTATGGCCCCATGTTGCAATGGCAGCAGCTGAAGTAAAAGGGAAGGGGGTTCTGGGCTAAGGATATTGCAGTAGTTAGTTTCTTGCAGTTTATACACCAGGCAGGATACGGGTGCTATTGGTAAAGGTGGGAATGGGCTGGCAAGCAAGTAGAGCTAAAAGGGGACAAACAAGATCATGCAAACAGTATACAGCAGGAAGTTATGGAGGAAATCCCTCTGATAAAATAATGTGACTGTGGATTCTCTGGGTAGTAGGCCAACAACAACGAGGCAGGCTAGTTACCACAATGATATTGCACCCTCCAAGTTGTGAACAGAGATCCATTTTGGCCAATCTTCATGCCAAAATACACACAGGGTGGTATTCATATGTTCTCTTAACAAGCCAATATATGGGTAACAGTTCGTGCTCTCGCACAAAAAAAGCACCCAAACATTCGTCTAACATTCAAGACACATTTTGCATGTGCCATTACTACGTAGCATATGTGTGTTCAAAGATTTTTTGAGGACTCTGTGCACGGCTGAGCTGGTCAGCTCACTCCCATGTGCCCTAAAGGATTGCTTCGAGTATGAGACTGTGATTTTCCTGGACAGACTTTGTACCGGCTTGTGACTTTGAATAGTGTGACGTGTGCTAGCCCGCCAATGAACTCGTTATCCCCTCCCGCATAGACTCGGACGCGCTTGGCACAGCTTCGTGAATGTTCGGCCAGGTTCGGTCGTCTTCATACTTCCCCCCCCCCTCTTTTTTCCCCTTCTCTCCCGAGCCTAGGCGTGCCTTCCTGAGCGGTCTCGGGTCACTCTTCCTCCGTCCTGCTAGCGAGTGAGTTTACCGAGATCTTCGTGGCCGTCGCGGCACCATGCTTTCATTTATTAGTTTCTGGTAAGTCTTATTAATATTTGGAACCTTTTTTCTTAGAGTTTGTCTTTAACCTTCACTAATTCTTTGCGCCGTTAGGCGATGTGGTGCCGTCTCGGTCACAAGGGGATCGGAAGCCCCATTTATTTGTATTTGTTAATTGGGTGTAATGTTTCCATTTGATTTGTTACCAGACATTCGACGTTTTGTGATCAGCCTGAGGGCCTTTGTTCAGTACCTTGTAAACCTTATTGATATTAAAAGTGAGTTTGTTAAAATTTAATATTGCTTATGTTATGGTCGTAGTTAATCCCGTGTCCCTTTAGCGAGCAAGTACGTCGCCTAATGGAGTGGAGAG
Organism: Medauroidea extradentata; assembly: GCA_003012365.1. NCBI lineage: Eukaryota > Metazoa > Arthropoda > Insecta > Phasmatodea > Phasmatidae > Medauroidea > Medauroidea extradentata. Next base: position 8,454 of record PNEQ01030004.1, on the reverse strand, counting down.
GTGTTAGGAAGGAAACTTGTGCCTAGCACAGAGTGTCGCTCTTGTGCTAGATTTGTAGGGATTTGTGAAATTGTTCCCATGAGATTCGGGCACAAGGCTAAAACTATAAGCGAAGCGAGTGCTCGATAAAATGATGAATTTCTGTGCAGCTTTTTCACCTAGAAAGCTTACCACTACTATCACAATCTTATAACAGTGTAACGTTGGCATTGTAGTGTACCGAGTTCCAACGTTACTGACGTCATCTGCAACGTTTCCTACTTCCTTTGCCACTAGTTGAGGCAAACATCCTTTAACTTTCTACTGCTCGACAACTGACGATCTCGCAGTGTAGATTCCGTACCAAAATACATGCAATTTACCTATTCCATGCTGTGGTTGATAGGATACATAAATTTGATAGTTATGTTTTTGGGGTATTTCACAGTAACGAAAGAAACTACTATATCTTCAATGCATGTTTATTAAGCCAAAACTAAAACAATCTTTGCACATCATACAAAAATTACATCCCGAAAATGGTGTTATCGAGTTCAAAAAACAGCAAAACAAAAACACTGTGGCATCGTCACGATCTTGCCTCGGCCAAGGCCTATTTGAATGGGTACATTTTGCCAAAATTGTTTTTACCAATTTGTGCCATGACCCAAATCTCCGGAGCCTTGGCACGAAACTAGAATTAAAAAACACACGTCTGACACTTACCAACAAGGCCAGCAGAACCACATGACCTCCCTAGTCCGATCAGGACATCGTGTGATCCGGCAACAGCCATTCTGGCACAAAAAAATCGGTACTCATGACCTTTGGAATGAAGAACTGCAACTTTAAATTTAGACGAGCCATCCTGTAACCTTTTAGAACACTCTAGAAACCTCCAGGAGTATTATACCTAATGAAAACCATATACAACCTACTAAAAAGCCAAAACATTTGTAAAAATAATTAATCTTGATACAACAATTTAGAAAAAGAGTACATTCTACCATCATAAATAAACAAAACAAAAAATTAAATCCTGCAACGCTACATTAGCCTCCATTCGGTATCGTAGATACTGGTTACAAACCGAAACCTAGCTGTTGTGCTGCCCCGAATCAAATTATTCCATTTTGATTACCTGAAACAATATATACAACATCTCGTTGAACATGCACAAAATTACTGTACCTTCACTCTGTTTACGAATGAGCGACAGTTGGGCATGATTTTGAAGCATTCTAGTCCCGGCAGACCACAGAACAATACACAGAAAAGACCCCAATCGTCATGTTGTCATCACCGTCCCGCTGTTGTGTAACGCAGGTTCTAAATGGTGTGGCGGCATTTGCCAGCCGTATCTCTTGAGAAAGAAATTTCGTCAGGTTGGCTGTAGTGATGAAATAGTTTGAACAGCGTTTTCTTGTCACTTTATCGGTTGGGAAGAGTGGTCGGCACTCGACAGCTGTGCTCTACAAGGGAAGGAGGGAGGAGAGGGCTTGTCTTGTCTGCCCTTCTCTATCTTGTGGTACGCTCTGTGCATGTCTTGCGTGACACAGTACACTTGCTCCCGGGCGATGTTGCCAGTTGAGCAAACAAATGTTACCATTTGCATTGTAAGCAAGGTATTCTACCACTTTTCGCATCACAAACAATGTCACATTCAAGAGCACTGTTGTTACACCTAACAAATTTTGAAAATACAAAACCAAATTCTGCTATGATTTAGTGCTAACCTAAATACTTCTCTGAATTTTTTTCACAAAGTTTTCTTTATTTCACAGTTGCAGCTTACAAATTAATTTCCACGATTGTAAGCCGCACATTTTTTACCAATTTTTAGACCTAAGAATTGGGGATGCGGCCTACAAGCGAAGATTGCTCATTTTGTGGTTAATAAATTAAGTAAATATGATGATAACCAATAAAAAAGCATTAAAGTTACAACCGTATAGTGAGCAGTTGATTTGCTGTGCATAAATAGTACAAATAATACGTTTCACGTATTTTTTGGCGCTACTAGAAGACCGCCGCCATGTTAGACACGGAGAAATGTAAACAAACACCATACCCAAAACAAAACAATTTATGTGCGTAACCGTTTACACATTTAGATTGATGGTAAAAGCTGTTTATCATCGATAAACACAAGATCAGCATGTAACCATGAAGCCTGTCAGCTGCTTGTGTCTGGTCTCGCTCACATCCTCAGCTGCTTGATAATGTGGCGTGGTTGGAGAGGGTGGGCGGCTGGCAGAGAGGAGCAGGTAGTGGCGAGCATAGACAAAGGGGGGTGGCGAGGCGAGACCTATCGATAAATGTACGGCTCAGTCAGCCACTAGACAGACCTTTCCCGCTTCACAACACCACAGGCGCGAGGGCACACACAAGCAACACAAAAGATTGTTTTACTGATGTCTGCGTTTGTGATTTATGCAGTAGTTCTGAAGGAAATGTTATGACGTGACTTATAAATTATAACTGAGAAAAAAATTTATGTAAAAAAATATAAATTCCTTGGATGACTTACCAAACTAGGGGGTGCGGCTTACAATCGGGGGCCTCTTGTAATCGTGGAAATATGGTATTATGCTTTAAAAATATTAAAAATTTTATTTTTTAACAATGCTCCTGAAAATGTCAGCTTGCTGCTGCTCCAGTGTCATTAGTTCAAGGTTGTGCTGTACTTATTTTAAAATAATTTCTGTACAATATCTTCTATTTTTTTTTTTTTTTGTTAAGTAGATATTTTATGTTTAACTTATTTTTTAAGTTACCCAAAAATTACTTTGCAAAATCTGAGTTTGTAAATTTGGGGTCTGACTGCATACTTTTAACAGTTAAAGTGAATAATGCATGGGAGGAAGTCATTAGATTCGTGAAAATATTTTAATATGTGGCAAGAAGATATACTGTAAACAATTAGGTAGAAAGCAAGTAGAGCTTTATTAACTGTCAGTCATCTAAAATTAGTTTCATAACTGCTTTTCTCAATTTGTTCTTGTTACCTGCAACTGTCACTGCATTGCTTATTTTGTATTCAACAAAGTAATAGCAACAGTTAACAGGGAGTAAACAACCATAGCTGATACGGTAAGCAAATGTGGTACTCACGCACTTTGACGAGCGCATTCTTCTTGGTGCCATGTTCCATGTAGCCAAAGTTGACCTCCCAGCTACGCAGACCATCATGCTCTGAGCAACGCTTCTCCCCACAGATAAACTGGCCTTTGCCAACCACTACCTCCTGTTGAGTACGCCAACGCATTCCCACCTGCACACACACACATACACGCACACAAATTCTCACCTCACTATACGTACACTGGCAACTTTCTCACCCAATTCTATAACACAATATTCATGTACAAAAAACATTCCTACGTTAACACTTATTTGTACATGTAGCCGAGAAGCTACTTTAAAATTAATTAATGTAATTTTTCGACATATTGCAAATACTTTACGAGAATGAAAAAAAAAAATGATTGGAAGAACGGTACATATTTTTGACTTATCCTTTTTCCTTCCAAGGAATTGAAGTTAAAGTGTCCTTTAACTGGACTATGAAATGTCCCATTGCTATAGTACTTCAGATGAACAAAAACCAAAAGGAGCTAAGATGTCAACCAGAGTGGCAGAATCAAATAGACCTACTATTTTGCTGAATGCATCCATTTTGATGTCAAATTTATTAGCAGCACATGTAAAAACTTATTGAAAGTTTCTATATTGATTAGTTCTAAAACTGCCTATAAGTAATGTTTGTTGTTGGCATGTACTTTACTTTGAACTAATATCTGCAGAAATCTTTGCATAAATTAGTAGTATGTGAATATAAATATATATTGGTGTGTTGGCAACTCTGAAATCACAAACAAGGCAACGTGGCACAGTTACATCTGTGAAAGTCCGTTATAACGTAAATTTATAACGGCACGAAAAGTTTATGTTATAGCAAATTGTCATAATAAACAAAATTTTAAAAAAATATATTTTTATAGCATTATGTTTATGTATTATTTGACTGTATATTCTACTGTGGAAATTCACAGCAAAAATTATATAAAAGTACATAAAATTCACTACAATAACATTTTGGAGACATACCAGCACTCACTGCAAAATTATTAGATGTGTGGCCGTGATGCAACACGACTAGCAGCCTTGATACATGTATGGCAATGCGCTCAGCTGTAGTCGGAGCGCGGAATCACACAAGGTCATGTCGCTTCGGCCGCAGCTGCGTTGCAGTGGGCGCGCACGTGTTGCCTCAATTAAAAAAAATTACGAATTATATTTCACATTTTTAAATGTACATAATTTAATTTGTCACGTAATGTCTATGAAAATAGCCAAATAAAATTAAATATCTCTGTAAAACTGACCAAAAAAACAGAAATAAAAAGGAACCACTTTTGAAACTATTGGCCCGTAACACAGAAACAATTCATTCAATCGGACATAAAAATAAAAAATCACTCTTCTTAAAAAACTAATTTAGGCTGGCGCGAAGCACAGTACACTGTCCTGTCCGTACGACTCGAGCGAGACTAGTTATGCTTACTTGTGGGCCACGGTCAGCGAGACGCAGAACAAATTATGTTCACTTGCGGGCCACGGTCAGCGAGCAGCAGAATAAACTATGCTCACGGGCCCAGGGCAGCGTGCTGCAAAACCTAGTTATGCTTGTAACGGGGCCCCGTGCCGTTGTCAAGTCACACGTGCGACAGCTAGCATGCAGCGGAACTCTGTCATCATGCCCGACTTGTGAAGAAGTTGAGGAGGGGACCTCCACCGTACACTCAGATTGGCTGGCCCTCACGGTTGCTTACGCTATTACGCCTTTCTACAACTTCCAAATCTGTGCGTTGCGAGTTTGCGCTGCTTAAGTGCTCTGCCTGCTGAACGCCCATTTTCGCCCCCTCCCTCGCTTCCTTCCTTTCCTCATCCCCGCCCCATCCCGACCCAGGATACCACTCCCTCTCCCAACAATTCATTCCTTCAACCCACGCCATTCTCTTCTCCTTCCTACAAACCACCCAGGAAAAGTATGGAACAGTTGGCTTGCACGTGCCTGCCCTGGCACCGTTAATTGTATCCGTAGCCAATTCACTCAGTACTTTACACATTATTTAAAGTAACAATTTTAAAAGTAGGTAATTACACATGGCCCAGCCACTAATTGCGCTAGCAGCTCCTTACCATAACTCATAGTGCATATACAAACGCTTGTTCCTAACTTTAGGTAACAATGCCTGTCCACCTGACTGCTGCACAGTAAGATCTTTGTTCATGTTTCTGTGCCTTCACTAATGCTAAATGATTTTAAATTACGCCAAGTTAATGATTATAATTTGTGTTACCAACAGCTAGCAAGGCCACAGCCATGTAAAGGCCACTTAAGCAGAATGAGCAGTCGACAGTCTGAAGTGCGAGCACGACTTGCTGTAGGGCAAACTATGCTCACTGTGGGGCTCCACCTTGTGCGGCATTGTCAAGTCGTCCACATCTTACACAACGGTGCTTCATTTGATGAACACATCAACACTGCAAAGTTTTTTCGGATATTCTTAAGGAAATAATACATTTTCTCATTGTCTTTACGAAAATTACGTCTGCGTAAGCTGTCGTTATAGCAAAAATGACTCCGTGTCGTATATGTTATAGCCAAATTTTGTAATCACACAGCATACTGGGAAACTGACAGTGCCAATAAAAATTATTGTTATCGCGGACTTATCATTATATGCCACACTCGTTACAACAGACTTTCACTGTAAATTAAATGGAATATTGAAAGTACAAAGTGTTGTTAAAAAATTTGTACTGATACACTACTTCATACTTGAGACCATTCATTTTTTAAAACATACTAATTATGCATGGGAACAAACATACACACTGTACATTGGTATGTTAACGTTTACCGCAGAGGTGCCTAGAAAAAGGAGCCTGTAACAACTACTAATAGCAATTATTATTTGTGCCATCATCAACTCTCACAATGAAGAACACATGTTGTTTATGTCACTGAAAAGCTAAAACATTACTAGTATTTATAATTATTGCTAAATTACATGTGCTTAACATAGTGACTTAATCAAAACTTTATGTAAAATATAAAAACCATCTCCATAGAAGTAAAAAAATTGGATATTTTTAATTGACTAAGAAAATACAGTTAGAGGCATGACATCACCCTCAATACTAACTTGGCAGAAAGTCCAGCTTTCTTATTCGAAGCAAAACAGTTCATGTTTACAGAGTCAGTATTTTAATTTAGTAGATGCAAAAGACTTGCAATCTTTGCCAACTGCAAGATGTATGTGCTAGAAGTCTTACAATGTGTAAATTTTTGTATACATGTTGTGTTAAGTAAACTGTGCTACAAAAAGTGTTTAATATAAGCTTAACTCATAACATTGCAGTGTTGAGTACTTGCCATTTATGTACAGTAATTATTAAAACTGAAATCCTTACATCCAAATGCTAGATTTGGCATTGTCAAACCCAAATCTGACATTCTCCCACCGTGGAGGTTTAATAATGACAACAGAATTTTTTTAATATTATCAGTATAGAAATACTTAAATCAGAATAGTGAAAATGTCCCAGAAAGTGCAGATAATGACTTACTAAGGTGGACACTTAACACTATATTCTGACCATGTTTAAGTATTAAGCCTACTATAGAGCATTGTACTTATCACACTTTGTTTTTTCATGTAAACAAAACAGATTAGCTTTGACTTCATCAATTCGTAATATGAACTGACGACTACTTACTAGGCTATTGCTTTGTAGCACTGCCTCTACTCTATGGTGGTAGACATTGTAGACGTCAGTACAGTCAATTTAAACTTCATATCACATGTATGGGTGACAGCGAACTATACATATAGAATACTTACTTAAAAGTTATTTTTTTAGAAGTTTTAAAAGATAGAGAACATGAAGCTCCAGTTCTATTTATAACCGCTGATCAAGTTACAACCTATTCTTGCACTCCCGCCACACATTTTCACCATAACTATGACCCAAGAAGGCATCCTTAAGTTCTGGAAAAATGTTTCCACTATAATTACTGTCAGATAAAAATTTACGAATGTAGGGACAATGTTGCCCTTGTTGCTCGAACGACCTCCTGTACAAGCAGAAAAGAATTTACATAATTTAATTTATATGTTGCGAGTCCAAAAAAGATTTTAACTAACGGTTTAAACAATGGGCGCTGCTGATGCAGGTTAAATTGGCACATTCTACTTTCTCATGTACAAGTTGTCACAATTACTTGCCTCAGAGGTGGCTGGACTTAAAACCAACGTTAGTGTTCACTCTAATCTTTTCCAGTAAACCGGCAGCAGACATACTATTAAGACCCTGTAACTACTATTAAAAAAAATTTCCCTTCCATTAGGAATGGAAGTTATGACAAAATTTTGCCCAGTAATAATGTAACTTTCTAGGACATTTTAGAAGTTTCTAGACGTAATACCACTAACAACAAATATAAACAAACACTACAAAACCAAAATATTATCCAAAACCGATAATCCTGATAAAAATAACACCGTAAAAGAAATATGTAAATACTATTAGTGAAAAACATAACACTTTTGAAAAAATGTAAGGAATCAGTTTTACAATTATTTTCATTCATTTTCTAAATAAGACTTAATTAAAGGTTTGTTTTGAGAATTAAAGGTTTCTTTCCAGATGTAAGAAGAAGATTAATGAAGTAATGGCTATACCACTACTACATGCAACATACACACACACGTCGGATATGAGCACAGTCAAAAGCGCACAGTTCCCTATTACATCTGGGCTATCTCATAAAAAAAAGCAGCACATAATTTTTGGGCAGCAAGTAGCCAAAGAGATATATATTACATTACAAATGGAAAGAATGTGGGATATTCTGAGGGATTTTTTGTTGGTCTTGCCCAATTTACCAAATGCTTACAAAATGCACTGAGTTTGAAATATGAGCACAAATATAATTCTAGCTATTACGATAAAAGTTTTGGAGTTAAATGTGTGAAAAGAAATGCGGAAATATAAAGTACATCTAGTTGAAATAGTAACTTGAGACATATATAATACTGCTACAATATGGCCAAACAGACCGGACGAGAGAGGTTCAGGTTGCAACTAGGCCAGCTTTGGGAAACCAAGGAGGACAGTAACTAACCCCACTGTGAAGTGTTCAGCCACTTCCCCATCTTGGTTAAATCTTTAAAAAAGGTGTTTTAATTTCTTATTTAAATTTATATGTAAATCTTTCTTAACAGGCTATATGCCATTTTCAGGGTGAGTTTGTCAGGTGTCCGGTGTGATGCAACAGAATTCAATAACCTAGTAATTGGGGACATGTTAATTTAAATTCATCTTTTCAAAATTCAATATAAATATAGTCAAGGAATTTTAAAGTAGAGTCATTTGATTATTTTCCTGGCTTGTTTGGTTTCA
>PNEQ01030003.1:0-11849 GCA_003012365.1 Medauroidea extradentata | reverse complement strand
TAATACAATAGGCACCGCCTCTACATCAGCTCGCTGTGTTTTTGTTTTTTTTGCCGGCTAACTGCTTGTAATAGCAACGGAGGAGAGTTGCGTCCAACATATAAACAAACAAACAACATACGTAGACGCAGTAGCAGCCCCACTACATTCTGACGGCCCGAACAGGGACATCATAACCTCAAAAACCAGCTTCTAGATAATAACAACACGGCGACGTAGACGTACCAGACGTACTAGTAGCGGAAGCAGCGGCCCCACTACAGTGTTTCCGACAACGTGATTTTTTTACAAAATTCTTCTTCCGTCCTTGTAGGTTGCTATAATGGTATATGACAGGAATATTACACTTCTTCGTAAGTTTTACAGCATGTATTAACTTTTGCTGGTAGCTAAAAACTGTGACAATAGTTTAAAATAAACAATTATCATCTCCAAGCTCATCACCTGTGTCCAACTGCGTTTGGCTGAACTGCTGCATATGTCACCTTAATGAGGGGCAGAGTGTGTCCTGTTTGAATGTCTGAACAAAACACTAACCTGTGAACATGGCGGGAGGTGTCACGTAAAACATGATGCAAGTGTAACTGTACGATACAAACATAACAAGTTTCAGCAAAATGCTACTAGAAGAAACGACAATAAGTCATGGTTGAGAATAGGGAAACAAAGCAGAATACTGTTTAAGATAGGGTACAGAACTTGTGATGAAAGGGTCTGAAAACAGGGCTGCGGTTGAGGAACTGTGTAGGAAGAAATTCAAAAGGAATGACAGTGCAGTGCAGAAGTGATGCTAAAATGGTACAAATTGAGGAAAAAGAAAGTGTCATGTAGTTTAAACTGAAAACATGGGGATTGTACCACGATGATGATGTGGTGTTTTGCCTGAAGGCAGGTTTAGAACCACGGAGGGCGACGGGTGATGGACACCACGATGCCCCCAGATGCAGACTAGGAGAGGTGGATCTACGGTGGTTAACCACTGTCTTCTGCAGTGTGGTGATGAAGGGACAACACATCACTCAGTCTTATAAATATTGACCTCCACGGTAAGGAACCTAACCCAGGACCGTTGGCTAAACAGCCAGGCTCTCTAATTACAGTACAGAGTCATGTGGTTGGACGTGTACCATGTTGTAGGGTAATCAATAATATATACACTGTTGTTTGTTCATGTAAATTGATCATTTGCAGCATACTGTTAATGGGAATTGTGTTGGCTGTTAATGTAAATTTATTTTTTTGTGAGTGAATTGTTGGTAAAAGAAGCAAGCCATTTTTCTTATACATACTTCAATAATTTATTACCGTATATACTCGTCTATAGTGCGCCCTCGTGTATAATGCGCAGCACTATTTTTGCAACTAGTTCCAGGGAAAAAAATTTATGTGCCTTGCTAGAATGTAAAAAATCATTGGAGCAAAAAAAAATTGAAGCAGCGCGAGGGTGGCTAGGAAGGAGGATGAGGGAAGGAACTGCGGCTAACAAAGAAAAGAGAGAGGGAAGATGACTCACAGTGGCTAGTGTGTGCCGGGCGGAGAGAATGAGGGTGAACATGTGTAGGGGGGAGTGCTGCTTGTCATGTCCGCAGCAATCTACAGATAGCCTGCCAAGGTCGCTAGTAGCCTGCAGCTGGCTCAGGTGTGCCTCGACAACACTCCCCCTTCCACCACTTGCTGTGCTGTGTCCTGTCCGCTACTTCCAGGCAGCATTCCTCCCCCCTCCCCATGCTGTTTCGTAAAACGAGATAACATGCCATGATAGCAGAGCAAGCTTGCTTTTTTCATTTACTGTCGACTCACTGAGAAGAAAGAAAGGCTCAGGAATGTGGCAGGGGGTGGCTACAAGCAGAGGACTGTAGGGCCCCAACCACCACCCTGCCTTGCTTTCCCTCTTCCAGAAAAAAAAGAACAGTGCCGTCTTTTTTCATTCCTATCCTTCCTTTCCATGGAAAGATGGTTATCACAACACATCAAAATTAACTTCTCATAATGCTTCCGCCCACCCACGAACTTTCCTGCCACGGTAAACAAAAAAAAAAAATGGAGAAAAGAGGTGTGGAGGAGGTAGATAAAAAGAAAAGGAAGTGCAGTAATGATGGAACCAGGTGGTGAGAAACATTCTCTCTCTGCCTCCCGTGCTTGACATCTGCTAGTTGACAACTCAGCCTTCTCTCCCCACCCCCCTTTTTTTTCGAGGCAGCTTTTTTTTTATTTTCCGTCTATAGTGCGCACCCCTAAATTTTTATCAGTTGTTTTGGAATAAAAGTGTGCATTATATACGAGTAAATACTGTAATTTAATTTGATTTTGAAAATAAAAATCTGAAGTCACATGTATTCATAGTCAATCATAAAAAGATTGTATATACTCGTGTATAGTGTGTTCTCGTGTATAGTACGCACCACGATTTTCGCAACAAGTTACAGGGGAAAAATATTTTAGTACCTTGCTAGTACTTAAAAAAAAAACACGGGAGGATGAGCCGAGCAAGCCGGTGAAATAGCACGAGGGACGCTATGATGGAATGGTCAAGGAAGGAGAAGGGAAGAAAGGAAACGTGGCTGGCAAAATATAAAAGAGAGAGGAAAGATAACACACACACTGGTTAAGAGTGCGAAGGTAAAGAGGGTGTAGGCGAGCCAGGAGGGGTGGGGCGGCTTGTCTCTCTGCCAAGGTCACTTGCTGTCTACCAGCCCTCTCCTTGCGCGTGTGTGCCTGAACAACATTTTTTCTCTCTCTTGCTCTGCTGTGCCAGCGGCTTCCAGCATATTCCCCCTCCTCCCCCGTGCCTTTGAGATACCATCACCCCTAAGATAATATGCAGTGACAGCAGCAAGCTTGCCTTTTTTTGTCTCTCCTGGTGTGTTTGTGGAAGGGGGAAAGGGAAAAAAGAATGATGCTCTTTTTTCTTCCTTCCTTTCCCGGAGAAAGATAGCTGGTCACGAGCCATCAAATATCTTTCCCAGGTGTTAGGAATGGGGAAGAGGGAGAACTATGATGCCGATCTTCTTTTTTCCCCCATGGAACGATAGCTAATCATGAGACGTCAAAATTGATTTATCTTATGCTTCCACTCGTCACCCACGAAGTTTATTTTCTGCCACATCAAATTGCTGACCCTTTGTAACGTACAGTTTAAAAGTACCTGTGTAAAGGTTGGTAATCTTCTGTCCATGAGACAAGTTTTGAACCCTTGTATTGTGTAAACACTGAGCAACACTTTGAACAGGAACGTGGATAAGGACAAACAAAAATATTAGGGTTTTAGCAGCAACGGTTACAACAGAGCAAGGAAGGAGGGGAAAGTGGGAGAACAAGGAAAGGAAGAGGAGTAATGATGGCGGAACCTGGCTGTGAGAAAAGTTCTCTCTCTCTGCCTCCCAGTGTTGACACCTGTCGGTTTACGACTATACGGCTTCTAACACCCCCCTCCCGCCTTCTTTGTCGTACGAACACCGGCCTTTTTTCTCTCTGCTTTCTACTCTTGACACCCGTCAATTTACGACTTAACTTCGCCTTCTCACACCCTCACTCCCCTCGCCGACCAACAACCAACCACGGACCTTTTTTCACGTTTTTTTTTTTTTCTATTTTCCATGTATAGTACGAACCCCTAAATTTTTATCAGTTGTTTTGGAATAAAAGTGTGTGCTATACACGAGTAAATATGGTAATTTTAAATTAAGGGAAAGTAAATAGTTTTGTTTCGAAGTGATGTAATGTACTAACTACAACTAAAATTGTTTGAGAAAATTGTTAATGATTATTGTTTCCAATAGACAACAGAATAAATAGCACTAAGAGACACGTGATTGTTACCTGGTGAGGAAACTTTAACTGTAACTAAAAATCCTGATACAATAAAACTGTGAACAAAAATTTTCAATGCAGGCAGTTCCAGACACAAACACAAAATGAAACCCAAAATTAAAAGTAAAACTGAACTTCTCAAAGGACCAGAAAAATTTTAAAATGCAGGAAATGTTAATAGCGGGAAGTTATTAATGTAAAAGCATCAAATGGGACCACAAAATGTGTATGTACCGTATTTGTCAGCACATAGGACGACTCCGCATATAAGACGAGTCATGGTTTTGAAGGTACAAAATCTTGAAAAAAAGTAAATTACTAATTTTGAAATTCCTGACAGAAAAATAATTTTTTCCTTTGCCAGAATCATTAAAAACTTAGTTGAAATATTTTCAATGCATTTATTATCGGCATATAAACATCTTAGTAGACACATACACAAATAACGTTGGCTACTACTGCCCTCTGCGTGCCCAAGAGCCAAGAATATGCACGGCGGCGGCCGGCAATATCTCCATTTGCCGGCAGGTGTGCGCGACTTGGCAACGCCAGACTGAGGCACGCCGCGCACTAAATGGCAACGCCGGGCAACAACAGCTGCTTGCAAGGTCATCGCATTCCTGTGCGCTGCTGTTGTCCTCCAGCCTAGCGCTAGACAGACACAAGAATGTGTGGTACAGTACCTAGATCCTTATTTTTTCCTCCCGAGAGTCTTGTGCTTGCAAGACAAAGGATGAAAGCATGCGGACCTAGATCCTCGTTTTCTCCGCCCGAGAGTTGTAGGCTGGCGAGGCAAAGTATCTCGGCAAGTGCTCGCATCGATCGCCGCTTCGCTGCGAGGAGGTGTCCTTTATTATAAACGACGCTCATCAAAATTTTGTGTTGTAAATTTTATTAAAATAAACGGGGCACTCGTTTTCATTTGTGACGAAAAACGCAATTCCTTGAAACATCATACAACTCCACAGCGTAGTTTTCAAACGATTTATGGCTACCAAAAATTTTTACACCCTAATATAAGACTAGTAGCAATTTTTGAGGGCCAAAAATTTGTAAAAATTGTCGTCTTATATGCCAGCAAATACGTCAAGATGAGAGAAAGTGTAGGAACAGGGGTGTACCGAAGGGATTCTACCATAGTTACCATGTCGTCATCACAAGAGTAAAAACAGGAGACAAGAACTGTGTGGACTAAACTAGTTGGGTCCATGAACACAGTTGACAAGCAACAAATGAACACAACCTGAGTCCACATATAACATGTCTGCACATTGCACCAGTAAACTAACACTCCAGACATGTTGCATTACTCAGCAGGTACGCACACCAGCTATAACTAAAGTTATACTCAGATCTTGTTTCGTTTACTGCTATTGCCAATCAATGACATAGCTTCTATTATAATATTGCTGAGAGCTAACAAAATTAACTTTTAAATTGAACTGAATTATGAATTATTGTATTTTGCCTTTATTTCCTGTCTATCAAATATTTATCAAAAGTTTTTTTTTACGTTCTTGAGAATGTTGTCATATCCACAGCCACATCAGCAAGGTTTAACAGTATATTACATGATACTACAGCATCTCGTTAACACTAATCACTATCTATAAATGTGTGCAGACGAGATCTGCCTTGTTTAGTATATTTCACATCTGCTAACCTGCTGGCTACTTCAGTCCCTAACTACATCAACTATGACTGTGGGCATAGAAGTAGGGTTTAACAGTATATTGCGTGATACTCTAGTATCTAGTTAACACTACTTACTATCTATAAATGTGTGTAGACGAGGTCTGCCATGTTTAGTATATTTCATAACCACTAACCTGCTTGCTACTTCAGTCCCTAGCTACATCAACTATGACTGTGGGCATAGAAGCAAGGTTTAACAGTATATTGTATGATACTCCAGTATTTTGGTAACACTACTTACTATCTACAAATGTGTGCAGCCGAGTATCTGCCTTGTTTAGTATATTTCAAATCTGCTAACCTGCTTGCTACTTTAGTCCCTAGCTACATCAACTATGACTGTGGGCACAGAAGCAAGGTTTGACAGTATATTGTGTGATACTCCTGTATCTAGGTAACACTACTTACTATCTATAAATGTGTGCAGCCGAGGTCTGCCATGTTTAGAATATTTCACAACCACTAACCTTCTTGTTACTTCAGTCCCTAGCTACATCAACTATGACTGTGAGCATAGAAGCAAGGTTTGACAGTATATTACGTGATACTCTAGTATCTAGTTAACAATACTCACTATCTAGAACTGTGTGCAGACGAGGTCTGCATTGTATAGTATATTTCACATCTGCTAACCTGCTTGCTACTTCAGTCCCTAGCTACATCAACTATGACTGTGGACATAGAAGTAGGGTTTGACAGTATATTGTTGGATACTCCAGTATTTAGATAACACTACCCACCATCTATAAATGTGTGTAGACTAGGTCTGCCTTGTTTAGTATATTTCACATCCTCTAACCTGCTTGCTACTTCAGTCCCTAGCTACATCATCCATTATGACTGTGTGCATAGAAGTAGGGTTTGACAATATATTGTGTGATACTCCAGAATATAGTTAACAATACTCACTAGCTATAACTGTACGCAGACGAGGTCTGCCCTGTTTAGTATATTTCACATCCTCTAACCTGCTTGCTACTTCAGTCCCTAGCTACATCAACTATGACTGTGGACATAGAAGCAAGGTTTGACAGTATATTGTATGATACTCCAGTATCTAGTTAACACTACCCACCATCTATAAATGTGTGTAGACTAGGTCTGCCTTGTTTAGTATATTTCACATCCTCTAACTTGCATGCTACTTCAGTTCCTAGCTACATCATCCATTATGACTGTGTGCATAGGAAAGAATTGCAATATTCAGTACACTTCAAGTTGTCTTATCTCTTTGCTACTACGCACATATCTAGCTTAAAGATATGTTAATATCTCAACCAACTGGTTAGCATTTTACCAAAAATATTATGAATGAAAACAGCTTGTGGCTTAATAAGAAAATATTACTGCCGTTATAAATAGTGATACCGTACAGAGTTATGATACATGCTTGGCCATTGGAAACCTAGGACTGCAAGTGCAAGGTACACACTATTATTGTAAACTAAAGATAAGAGAAAACAATATGTGAACCAGAAACATAACTTTTTGGTATTATGAGAACTACAGCTACATGTATTGTATGTCACACAGGTTGTACAGCATCAATAAATATAAAACACAAAACAATATTCACTTTACTTACAGTCGAAAGTTAATACTGCAACTCTCGTTGGTATCCTTGAGTCCGGAGGAACTTTGATTGGCTGAAAGTCGATTCTAAGTGCTTTAGAAGCTGGTTTGGCCACAATGCTCTGTAATGAAAGCGTTATATAAATTTTACAAATCATAACAGTAAAACACTTGGTACATAAGACAGTCCACTCTAAGAGTCTAAAACCATACACTCATACACTGTTTCTGTGCCATATAGGATGAAAAAAAATTTTTAAGTAATCAGTAGAAATTTAATCCACTCTTGCCTCACATGTACATAAACTAGACTAAATCATGACTATTTTCAAGCTTTGGTAGAACAAGCAATAACATACGTTTTATATTGAGATACAAGTCAAATTTACGAAACAGTAAGTCCTTAACTTAGGTGATACAGCTTGACGTCAATTGTGATTGACGACGCTAATATTTGAGTTTCTATGTAAATAGTCACCGATTCAGAATAATGTTGCTTACAATACTCTCAGTGCCTTTTTGGTTCTCTTTGGTTTGAACAAAACAACATTCTTCCATAACTAAAGTTATACACTTTATTGCTTGGGGTAGTCAGTGTCCAACTGACTTACCAAAGTTACGTTATGACAGACACTGCCTGCTTACCACATGTGCACGTGTGCAGCCACGTGAGCTAGCCTGATACAGAAGTTTTCCCTTTTCTCTCATTACAGCCACCTGTCCCGTCAATCACTGTGTAGACAAGGTTTCCCTTTATTCTCCTTACAGCCACCTGTCCCGTCAGTCACTCCGTAGACACAGATTTTCTTTCCTCTCCTTACAGCCACCAGGAAGTCAGTCACTGTGTAGACACAGTTTCCCTTTACTCTCCTTAAAGCAACCTGCCCCATCTGTCACTGTGTGGACACAGATTCTCTTTCCACTCCATACAGCCAACTGTAAGTCAGTCACTGTGTAGACACAGTTTCCCTTTACTCTCCTTACAGCCACATGCCCCATCAGTCACTGTGTCGACACAGTTTCCCTTTCCACTTCTTACAGCCACCTGGCAGTCAGTCACTGTGTAGACAGTTTCCCTTTCCTCTCCTTACAGTCACCTGGCAGTCAGTCACTCCGTCGACACAGTTTCCCTTTCCTATCCTACAGCCATCTGGCAGTCAGTCACTGTGTAGACACAGATTACCTTTCCACTCCTTACAGCCACATGTCAGTCAGTCACTCCGTAGACACAGTCTCCCTTTCCTCTCCTTACAGCCAACTGTCAGTCAGTCTCTGTGTAGACACAGTTTCCCTTTCCACTCCTTATAGCCACCTGCCAGTCAGTCACTCTGTAAACACAATTACCCTCTCCTCTCCTTACAGCCACCTGTCAGTCAGTCACTGTGTAGACACAGTTTCCCTTACCTCTCCTCAGAGCTACAAGGACGTCAGTCACCGTGTAGACACAGGTCCCCATTTTATCTCCTCAGAGCCACCTGGCAGCAATCACTGTGTATACACAGTTTCCCTTTCCTCTCCTCAGAACCACCTGGCCGTCAGTCACTGTGTAGACACAGTTCCCTAGTCTCTCCTCAGAGCTACCTGGCGCATCAGTCCCTATGTAGACACAGTTCTCTTTCCTCTCCTCATAATTACCTGACCCGTAAGTCGTTGTGTAGAGACAGTTTCCCTTTTCTCTCCTTAGAGCTGCCTGGTCGTCAGTCACCTTGTAGACACAGTTCCCTTTCCTGTCGTCAGAGCTACCTGGTCGTCAGTCACTGTGTAGACACAGTTTCCCATTGCTCTCCTCAGTGCTACCTGACCCGTCAGTCGCTGTGTATAAACAGTTCACTTTCCTCTACACAGAGCAACCTGGTTGTCAGTCACTGTGTAGACACAGTTTCAATATTCTTTTCTCAGAGTATCCTGACCCGTCAGTTGCTGTGTAGACACGGTTTTCCATTTCTCTCCTCATAGCTACCTGCCCATCAGTCACTGTGTAGACACAGTTCCCTTTTCTCTCCTCAGAGCTACCAGACCCATCAGTCGCTGTGTAAACACAGTTCTCTTTCCTCTCCTCAGAGCCACCTGACCCGTCAGTCGATGTGTAGAAACAGTTCCATTTCCTGTCCTCAGAGCCACCTGGCCGTCAGTCACTGCGTAGACACAGTTTCCCTTTCCTCTCTTCTGAGCTACTTGGGCGTTAGTCACTGTGTAGACACAGTTTCCCTTTCCTCCCCTTAGAGCTACCTGACCCGTCAGTCACTGTGTAGACACAGTTGCCTTTCCTCTCCTCAGAGCTACCTGACCCATCAGTCACTGTGTAGACACAGTTGCCTTTCCTCTCCTCAGAGCTACCTGACCCGTCAGTCACTGTGTAGACACAGTTTCCCTTTCCTCTCGTCAGAGCCACCTGGCAGTCAGTCATTGTGTAGACACAGTTTCCCTTTCCTCTCCTCAGAGATACCTGACCCGTAGTCACTGTGTAGACACAGTTCCCTTTCCTCTCCTCAGAGCCACCTAGTCGACAGTCACTGTGTAGAAACAGTTTCCCTTTCCTCTCCTCAGAGCCACCTCACCTGTCAGTCGCTGTGTAGACACAGTTCCCGTTCCTCTCCTCAGAGCCACCTGGCAGACAGTCACTGAGTAGACACAGTTTCCCTTTCCTCTCCTTACAGCCACCTGGCAACCAGTCACTGTATTGACACAGTTTCCCTTTCCTCTCTTTACAGCCATCTGACAATCAGTTACTGTGTAGAAACAGTTTCCCTTTCCTCACCTTACAGCCACCTGGCAGTCAGTCACCTTGAAGACACAGTTTCCCTTTCCTCTCCTCACAGCCTCCCGGCAGTCAGTCACTGTGTAGACACAGTTTACCTTTCCTCTCCTCACAGCCACCTGGCAGTCAGTCACTGTGTAGACACAGTTTCCCTATCCTCTACTCACAACCACCTGGCAGTCAGTCACTGTGTAGACACAGTTTCCCTTTCCTCTCCTTGCAGTCACTAGGCAGTCAGTCACTGTGAAGACACCGTTTCCCTTTCCTCTCCTTACAGCCACCTGGCAGTCAGTCACTGTGTAGACACAGTTTCCCTTTCCTCTCCTTACAGCCACCTGGCATTCAGTCACTGTGTAGACACAATTACCCTTTCCTCTCCTCACAGCCACCTGGCAGTCAGTTACTGTGTAGACACAAATTACCCTTTCCTCTCCTTACAGCCACCTGGCAGTAGGTCACCATGTATACACAGTTTCCCCTTCCTCTCTACACAGCCACCTGGCAGTCAGTCACTGCGTAGACACAGTTTCAATTTCCTCTCCTTACAGCCACCTGGCAGTCAGTCACTGTGTAGACACAATTACCCTTTCCTCTTCTTACAGCCACATGGCAGTCAGTCACTGTGTAGAAACAGTTTCCCTTTCCTCTCCTTACAGCCACCTGGCAGTCAGTCACTGCGTAGACAGCGTTTCTCTTTTCTCTCCTTACAGCCACCTGGCATTCAGTCACTGCGTAGACACAGTTTCCCTTTCCTCTCCTTACAGCCACCTGACAAACAGTCACCTTGTGGACACAGTTCCCTTTCCACTCCTCAAAGCTACCTGGCCCATCAGTCACTGTGTAGACACAATTCCACTTCCACTCCTCACGACCACCTGGCCCGTCAGTGGTGTAGACACAGATGCCCTTTCCTCTCCTTATAGCCACCTGGCAAACAGTCACTGTGTAGACAGAGTTTCCCTTTCCTCTCCTTACAGCCACCTGGCAGTCAGTCACCTTGAAGACACAGTTTCCCTATCCTCTCCTCACAGCCACCAGGCCGTCAGTAACTGTGTAGACACAGTTTACTTATCCTCTCCTAAAGGTACAAGGACGTCAGTCACTGTGTAGACAAATGTTCCATTTCCTCTCCTCAGAGCCACCTGGCAGTCAGTCACTGTGTAGATACAGTTCCCTTTCCACTCCTCCAAACTACCTGAGCCGTCAGTCACTGTGTAGACACAGTTTTTCTTTCCTCTCCTAAGAGCCAACTGGCGGTCATTCACTGTGTAGACACAGTTTCCCTTTCCTCTCCTCAGAGCTACATGTACGTCAGTCACTGTGTAGACACAGGTTCCCTTTCCTCATAGCCACCTGGCCGTCAGTCACTGTGTGTGCACCCTTTCCCTTAAATATCCTCAGAGCTACCAGGCCATCAGTCACTGTGTAGGCACCGTTTTCCTTTAATCTCATCAAAGCTACCTGACCCATCAGTAACTTTGTAGACACAGTATTCCATATCCTCTCCTCAGAGCTACAAAGACGTCAGTCACTGTGTACACACAGGTTCCCTTTCCTCTCATTAGAGCTACAACGACGTCAGTCACTGTGAAGACACAGTTTCTCTTTCCTCTCCTCAGAGCCACCTGGCCGTCAGTCACTGTGTAGGCACCGTTTCTCTTTCATCTCCTCAGAGCTACCTGATCCGTCAGTCGCTGTGTAGACACAGTATTCCTTATCCTCTCCTCAGAGCTACAAGGACGTCAGTCACTGTGTAGACACAGGTCCCCATTTTATCTCCTCAGAGCTACCTGGCAGCAATCATTGTGTATACATAGTTCCCTAGTCTCTCCTCAGAGCTACCTGGCGCATCAGTCCCTATGCAGACACAGTTCTCTTTCCTCTCCTCATAATTACCAGACCCGTAAGTCGTTGTGTAGAGACAGTTTCCATTTCCACTCCTCAGAGCCACTAGCCATCAGTCACTGTGTAGACACAGTCACCCTTTCCTCTCCCCAGAGCCACCTGGTCGTCA
>PNEQ01030002.1:0-17943 GCA_003012365.1 Medauroidea extradentata | reverse complement strand
AAATGAAAAAAGTTCATGCAACAGCTGATTGAAGTAAAAATAATTATTTTGGTACTGCCGAAGGCCATGAGCCAGTTAACGACGAGCGGCATGTCGGAGCATTGTGAACACTAGCAGAATCGTCATCATGGTCGGACTTATAGAACTGTTGCGTCGGGGCTGCTGTGTCGGGCTCGTCGGGGCATTGTGAATCCGCCTTTAGGCGACTACATGCCGTTCACGATGAAGTGAGCCCTGCATAAAGTTTTCTTTCATCCGTTTTGCAGCCGTCTTTACTATTTTAAACATGAAAACTTTCACGTAGCAAAAAGTAGTGTAAGCGTTTCAAAACTCAAAAGTTAACATGTATTCGCTCAATAAAACATATTTTTAATTAATTACAAGTTCTGCTGAGTGCTCAGTTTACAGTGAACAGCAAATACCTAAAGTCCTGTGTTGCCACATTGCAAATGTAAAATATAATCGTAGAATATCTCACCACTAACGTATTCGTCTCCAATTTAGCCCTAGAGCGTGGTTTGATCCTCGACACGTGTATTTGACGTTAGTGGGCCTGTCGCACGAGTCGTGCTGGAGCAAGGTACGGTAAGTACCTTTTCTTGTATAACTATTAAACTTGTTTTCAATGCGTTTATCCACGAAAAGAAGACACCATTCAAACTGTGTCCCTATGGCTTTAAAACTTCCATCCGATAATTAAAAACATAATTTTCAAGCTCCTCAAAAGTGCTTAAAAATGACTTTTCCACGTAGTTATAGCTGAGAAAATATCAACCTTAATCGTAAAACCAATTCATAGAATACTGCATTGCACTTAACTCTGTACTTCCCACGAATAAAATAACAGGGTCATTGCTTTAAGTCCCTTTGAATCACGTTTGTTACGAAAACACTGTCGCTAGCCTAATTTAGTCCTTCGCGCCTAGAGGCGATGATGTGTTTGACGGACGTGTTACATTCGACTTATCGCCTTCCCTATTTCCATGCCTCGAACGTAAAAACAAAAGATAAGGTCCACTAACTCTTAAGGGGAATACGGCGAATTTGTTACTTACGAAAGTTTGTAACGAAGACCGTCGTGAGACAGGTTAGTTTTACCCTACTGAGACGATTGTCGTTGTGCCAGTATTCCTGCTCGGTACGAGAGGAATCGTAGATACGGCTGGTAGCTGGAACCAGCAGTGCGATGCTACCAGCCGTGGGATTATGCCTGAACGCCTCTAAGGCAGTATCCCCTCTGACAAAGGAACGATAACTATAGAGTCCCTTAGGCCGAAAGGCTCAACAATTAACCATACTAGGAGGCCTGTCTGGACGCAAGTCGCCGCACAGAGCCCTTGCGAACCACACCAATGTGTATTGCCGGACACTACCGTGCACTCCGTGGTACACTATGGGTCTGAAGTTTGGTGTTGGGACTCGAATCGTCTGTAGATGATAAAGTGAGCACTGCTTAAATATTTCTTTCAGTCGTTCTGCAATCATAATTTACTATTTTCAACATGAAAACTACGCTGAAACTAAAAACCACTGTGAACGTTGCACCATTCTCAAGACTGAAAATCTTTGCCTCCAATAAAATACAGTTTTAGGATACAATAAGTGTCGAGGACTGCTCATTATGAAATGAACAGACTACATTGATAGGTCTACGTCAAAGCAAAGCTCAGAAAATTTTCAAAGTTTCGATGACCTGGTGGCTATATTCAATGATCCTCTGAACATTAGAGCCTCAGTTATCTGTTCACTGACTGGTATCCCAGCGAAAATTAATCGTATACGTGTTGAAGCTTATTATGACTTGAAATTAATTCGCATACATTTCCTGTCTCTTTTTGTACCTTACTTGATAATTTAGAAAATCTAAATTTTTCTCGGTATAAAGTATTTTATTGATATTGACAACATTTAGATGCGTTATTTCAACAGTTGGTGTTTAGTTCTGTGTCGTGCTGTGAGCTACTTTAGGCCATCTCTATTTGTCAGATCAACCATGCTTAGGGCCTATGTGAACATAACCTTCTCAGTCTATATTTAAATAATCTTTCAGTTTTCCAGAGCAAAGAAAACTTTTAAAGTTTATGGTAATGTTTGTATAAACAATTACTTACAGAATTACGTAATATTTGAAATCACGTGTTTTGACTGCGTTGTATTTTAGACGCTTATAAAATTTTCTTCTGCTTTTATAATTACTAAAATTCATAGAACATAAATACTTGCTATTGTTTGTCACTGGTCATAGATAAAGAATAGTTGGTAATAAATTATAGTAAAAACAGTTATATAAAGCACACTTTGTCGAAACGGTAACTATTATTTGAAAAAGCGGTATAGTTTTACGTTTAATCTTTCATTTCTTTACTTTTGCGCGTGATTTGCATGTTCCTTTTTTACAACATATATAGTTTCATAAATCGGTTATTTACATTCTTTCACAGCACAAAATAAAACAACATTTGCGTTGTAAACATTTTGTAAGCAAATTATCGTTACTGAAGAATATACTTTGTCGTGAATAAGCGATAAATTCTACACACTAAGAAACTCGTTTAGTAATTTATAAAGTCCTTATATTGCATTACAATGTTCCTGGTAAAAGGTGATCGTTTTGGAATATTAAAATTATTAAAATATATTTATAAATAATTATTGAATGTGCACTGTATCACAACATAAAACAGAGATATAGTGCATCAATCCAATAAAGGCTGTATATGATTCCTAATGTCTACTATATCTGTAAGGTTATTTTCTTAATCCTAAAAGAAAACTCACACAATGTTAAAACCATCTTCTAGTTTATTTACTAATGTGTTGACGATATTTTGTATTAAACCTAAAATTTTCGTTAACTAAGCAGTTAGTCGAAACCAAAATCATTTTGAGAGATTTCTGTTTTTTGAAGGCTTAATAATAATAATAGTAATAACAATAATTTGCGCAAAAGGGCGTAAACGTGAATAATCGCCCAAGCGAGGATTATTTGTGACAGCAGCGGTGACTTTGTGACATATAAATAAAATGTGAAATTTTTAGGTTATTTGAGCTCCGAATAGGTAACTATAATTGGTTATTATCACTGTTTTTACTAAACAACCACAAAACAAACATTTTAAGAGGTACGAAGTTGCCCGTAGATGACATAAAGCAACACCAGATGACAATATTCATACATATCAAATTTGTAGGTTATAGAATCTCGCCGCCCAGAGCAGAGAAGTGTATCTGTGGAGACTGCTACTACTGTAGGAGGTGGAACATTCTCGTTGCAGGCGAGGCTATGTGGGGTATCAAAGATACTGGAGCGGGAGAAATGTATCTGTGGAGGCTGCTGCTACTTGAGGAGGTAGAACACTCTCGTTGCAGGAGCGAAGTATCAAAGAGTCTGGAGCGGGAGATGGTCCTGTGGGAGGAGAGGAGAGACAGACTTCCCGGCGGGCAAGTGCCGAGTAGGGCGACTGCCAGCATCTCAATCAACATTCCCCGCACTCCGCGGATATTTCGCGCAGCAATTACGCCTCGGAATTCCTGGCCGTGCTCTCTCGCCTATGTTGAACGGCGCGGTAGGGGAGGGAAGATATAGCCTTGACTGCTTTTACATCTCCCTTCCTCGTCCTTGCAGCCCTGGAGCCATCGGGACATCGTCGACTCTTCGCGTTACTTCGTCGTCTTGTGTCGTGCCCTACATTCCTCGCGTGGTGCGTGTGTGCATGGCCCCGTGTGTCTGAAGATTCCTCCCTTACTCCTCACTCTAGCGTGAGATACGGCTGCAACATGAAGTGGCTGCATACCCGTGGAACCTGCCACGAGGCCCCGCCAGAAATATTGTGACTGAGGTGAAACTAGCCGTGTTGCGCCCGCTGGACCGCCTTTCCACGTGACAGTAAAATAGAAGTCTGCACATCGAAAGGGAAAGTCCCCTTTCATTTACAGAGAAATTTTTCTGAAATATATTCTACAAGAATAATGTATGTTTTTTTTTTTTTTGTTGGTCTGTTCATCGTCTATGCACTTGGTATAAACCATTCTCTAAGGTATAAACACACAAACCGTGTATTCCTTTTTTTTTTTTTTTTTTTTTTTAGTACGCTTCGTGATATAATCTGTTACAAATGACTGACTGATTCTCTGCGCTGTATTTTTGTACTACATTAAGAAATTAATTGAAATTTTTTACATTTCCAATTTTTATATCGTCTTACTCCCCTTGCCTATGTTTTAAGTACTGCAAAATTTCAACAATATGTTTTTTAATTGCGAATCTTATATTAATTTTTTTTGTTAGAAAATGAATTTTAAGTTATTTTGGCGGCTTCTTCACTGTATTTTTATTTAAGTGGATTGATTTTAAATATTTTGATTGTGCCACTGAATTAATTTATATGTTCTCTAAAACTATTATGAATCCTTACGCAAGTTATTTTGTGCAAAAAAATTAATCCAAATTTAATCAACGTTAGGGATAATGATATGCAATAAGTGGGGGATAATTTTAGTTGCGCGTGTGGTTTTGTAGCCATTATGTTTTCCCGAATAGACATAAATGTGTTACATAGTTTTCCTTTCTTCATTAGTTGTGTTCTAAGTTGTTAAAGTATATTGTTAAAATTCGTATAATTAAAATAAAAACCAAAACTACTTATTTTTGTTTCGTTATTCAGTACACTAAGAGTTGAAAGTAGGATATAACTGTCATTTAATTTATGGAATTGGGGGAAAAAATCAACCTAAAGAAAGGAAATTTTCTCCAAATCTACGGACATCGAGTAAAAAGAGTGTTTGTTTCCTGCGTGCTTATTAACGAGATCATTTTATTACGTTGATTGCAAATGTCGCAACTCATCCATTTTTGTCCTGAATTTATACAAAATTGTAATATGTTAATCAACACTATAAACGTGCATTTAAAATATTTAGCTTTAAAGTGTTCAAAACAAATCAATATAATAATTTGGCGGACAATCTAAGCAGTTGAACTAACGGACAATCGCAGTATATCTTGAAGGCATAAGAGAGGCGTGATCCTGCATCGCTGGGAGACGGTAACTCACCGACTTCATTCAGCTTACACCACATTTTCCATCAAAAAATCATCTCGATTACTTTGGATCGTACATCAAAACTGGATCTTCATGTTAGTGTGTTTGTACACTGATGTTAGGTCAACCTCTGCTGAATCTAAATTGTTCGATTAGCACGAAAGGTTAATTTCTCGGTGGAATGGCGTATGCGATGTTTTGAACGATTCAGTCTCCTTATTTTTCTCTATTCAAAGGCGTAAGTGTCAGTATTATAGTGACTACTTTAAATATTGATAAAATTTTGACCGCGGCCTGTGAGAAAGAGGTCTTAACACGGCGTAGTGTTTCTAGTAAGAGATAGTGAATCCCTTTTTGTCGACAGTAGTCCCGCAAACAGCCGAGCGCTAGTAGTCCTTTAGTGAAAGATTTGCCTTGTTTACATTTGGTGGTGTCACAATTTTTACAATTATTGACATGAGATTATGTTAATATGGTAAGCTGCTATTGCTGATGTACGTTTCGTATACATTGGTACGTGTGTGGAGCTGCTTATATAAGTCGTCTGAAAATAATGTAAGGTGTTGTTTTAGGATATAATATACGACTTCGTGAAGTCTACAAATTTTTTTTAAATACAAAATTTTACGGCCGAAAAAAATGTTCCAATTTATTGCATTATCTAGTGTTTCAAATTTTTTTGTTTTCTAATACAGACAATTCCGATAACGAGTACACGTTTTAAGGTGTGAAATCTTGCTAAGCCATGAGAATCTTCCACTAAAAGACTACTAGCGCTGCGACAAAAAAGGAGTCACATTTTATAGTGCTCCACGCGGCTATGACACGAACTTGCTTCTCGTGGTTCCATTTACACAATGTTAAATTAACACCAAACCAGAGTGCCAGTGGCGCCTATCAGCCATAAGGAGGCCAATTTTCTACCCAAGTGTCCAGACCTGTTTCTCTATGGCCGTGGTCCCAACATGCCATCTCCTGTATACTCCTACCTCCATGGCATTTAGCACCTTATACCAAATACACTATCTAACAATGTATTTTGCTTGACCCCCTTGTTGTTTGGCTGCAGTTCGTCACGTTACTGAGATTGTTGTATTTTTTGGCACTGTAAACAAGGCGGTCGGACTCAAACTCCGCCCACTTTTTTCAATTGTTAACATTATAAAGTAAAAAGATTGCTGGAGCCATGATTTAAAATTGTGAGCGAAGGGAGTATTTCATAAATTGATAAAAAATATGTTTTGATAAATTGTTTATCTTAGTGGGAGGAAAGTGGGTGGAGTTTGGGCTCGGCCGCCCGGATTACAGCATGTATAGCATTATAGTTAACTTGGCGAACTGCAGCCAAACAACAATGGGGTCAAGTTTCCAGGCGAGTGTCTAGACCTGTTCTTCTACGACCGTGATATAGGGTATTTGCTTATATATTGTCTGTGACCTTATGTCTGTGGCTGTTAGTGTGAAAATTAGCATTATCGTACATGTTTGTAATTCCTATGGTCCTGCCACATAGTAAATAATGCTTATTATTTATTTATACTGCGTCCCTGCAGTGATACGGTAACACGGTAACATGAACTAGAAGATGCTGCTGACATGTGCGTAGTCAGTGTACTCGTTCCTTGCAACTACGTGTTTAGCACGTGTTGAAATCATTACAAGCACACGCACACACACACACATATACATACATACATATATATATATATATATATATATATATATATATATATATATATATAAGATACATATTTAATGCTGTGAATATTGTTGGTCATAAAACTTTATTCACATTGAACTTTTTTAAAATTTTTATGCAGTAAAAACCTGTGTATTAAAATGTTAATTATGTTAGCAGTAATTCTATTAATTTCGTGTTAGAATACTAAGATTTATAACAACAAATACATAAATACTTTTTTAAACTGTGTAATAATAACATAAGTTTATTGGATATATTTAATGATTATAAAAATATTCAAGTTAAAATGCTACAAATAACACTTAAACTAAAACTTTAGAAAACTCCCGACACATATAAAAGAAAAGATCCTTATAAAAAGTAGTAACTTATTATTATTAACCTTAAATGCGTCGGGTGACTGCTAAGTATACAAACTAGGTAGCAAGGAATTCCAAACAGAGTAAAACACAAGACGATACACACAAGATGACGTATCAATCAAAACATTGCATTTAAAAGTAGGTCATTTAAATCTTGCGCCTATCTTTTGGAATAAATTGTTACATTTGTAGCCTACGTACAACAGACATAGACTTTGCTGCAGTTATTTTTCTGTTTAAAATTTAATAATTTAACAGCTTATTTTGTTTACGACTGTCTCCTGACGCTTTTAAAGCTCAATTATAATTGGCAATGGGTACTTATTATCAGTATTTTAATTTTTAAGGGATCTTTTTATGTGTCGGTAGTTTTCTTAATTTTTAATTTAAGTGTTATTCTTATTACATATATTATATATACGTAAGTCGTTGGTGAGTCAATTATTTTTTTCGTTCTGTCACGATGTTTTAACACACATGAAGCTACTCTGTCTCTCAGTACAAACCAAATAACAAGTAATACACTATTCGTATCATACTTCGTGTCATATTTTTAAATTGAGAAATACGGATATATCTGAAATAATTTTTCTGTGCTTTGTTTTTCAATGTGTGTACCAATATTATAGGCATAAGTAACAAACTCAAGTTGAACGCAAAGCCGAATAAAATTTATATTAATTTAGTTCGTAAACTAATATAAGTTTTCTGTAATGACACATAAATGTAGTGTTTTGTAAATTCAAGATATTGTTACAGTATAGTATTGTATAGCTTTGAGATGAATGTGGATACATTAAAGTGCAGCAGCAAATATAAATTGCGTTTAATTTAGAGAAAGGAAATAAAGAACTTTCCGATTTAAAATGTAGCAAGCGGTTTGTTATAACGTAGCATTATTTAGTGTGTATTTCTCGTAATATTACAGAATACGTACTTTCCTTTTAATGCAGTTGGTAACTGTGGGTTACGGTTTTCTTTCCAGATATCTACGGGCATTTTCCCTGTGTTATTGCTGCTTCGTAATGTTCATTTTATGGTGATTCTGGCTAACTTAATACTGTCGTTTAGTAGACGCACGACTGTAAAAAGTTTTACATTTCCCGAATACCAACATTTCCTTTATTTTTATCAACTTTGTGTTCAAGTTCTTAGTTGTTTATGGAGCCATTACCAATGTCGCTCTCAACCAGCAAACGATACATGCAGCTATAGGCTGTTCAGCCTAATGTGAACACATTTAAAGAAGGCTTTGCTGCGAATAACTATTAAAAATTATTATTTACTGTGGTTTAAGACGTTAACTGTCGAGTACTGTGAAATATATCCACTATATGGAGTATAATGTAATGTTTATTTTAACAAGTGGCATTAAGATACAAATTGACGGACAATGTATTACCGAGAATAAATTATTGATAATAATCTGACGGCTAAGTGTTTCAAGTCATATGCTATTATTGTCTTTACATATTTACTCACACGATTTGAAATGAGTACCCAGGATACAAAATCATTTTCATTACATTCTAAATCTGAATTAGTGAATATTCACTGATTCACGCCGATGGATGGAACAGTTTCAACAAATTGAATTAGTGTTAAATCACTGTGAAATCAGTGACTATTCTCTGATTCCGATAAAGAGTGCCAACATTCCATGAATAAATGGTTGAATGTCCACTGATTTTCCAGTAATTTTTCACTTATTCAATTAGTGAAAACTGATCTTTGAAAACAACTGGGAAAAACTGTGAATATCCACAGATTCACTTGTGAGATGTTGGCACTCTGAAAGGAAATCAGTGAACATTTACTAATTAAATAGTGACTATTGTAACAGATTAAAATGGTTGAAACTGCTGCATCCGTCAGCGTGAATCAGTGAATATTCACCAATTCAGATTTAGAGTGTAAATATTTTTGTTACAACGATTTACTTTATACAGTCGTGAATTTTGAAGGTTTGTTTTATATATGTTCTAGTTATAGTATTTGCATACACGGAATGGTTACTGTTAACAAAAGCGAATAACGTTAGTTTTCTGTTATATTTATATATATTTGTGGTTAGGACTACTGGAAGTCTGAAAGCGTTCGTGTACCCTCACATACTTCATAGGCTACTTACAATTGTTTAAATTTAAAAGCAATATTTTTGTTTTACTTTATGTTTGGTTTTCATGATTCAGAAATTTTTAGTCGAAGGTTTTTAGTTGCACAACTCAGTGGTGCTAGGTTAGGGGGGGGGGGGGAGTAATTCTGGAATGATTCCACTGTGAGTTTGCTCAAAGCCTAGAAATGTGTTTCGTTGTGTGATTCCTGAATGGCAATAGGTTCGAAATGAAGTTATTGAACTATTCGGAATAATCTCACTTGCTCTTGTATGGTGATATTTGATTCCACAACGTCTTAAAACCACGTGTGTTCTACATGCCCTTAATGTAGGCAATATAAGCTAAGACTATCGGAGCAAATAAATAATGTAGTGTGTCAAAGTAGAGAAGCCTAAATGTTTAAGTACAAACGGACAAGTATTTTTTTTATTTGAAATATCCTGAAGGATATTCGTGGATACAAGTTTAGCGAAACTGTGTGAAACAAACAAAAGAGAATTTAGAAATTTCTGAACGAACATTGTAATTTCAGATGGAAACATGTTATTACTAAGCTGCCTCATGACCGGGAAAGTCGACTGTGTTTCCAAATTGCGAATATCTGGACCGTCTTGACAGGATCACCGTGATGTAGACGAAGAAGTTTGACAACACTGGCGACCTCAGTTCCGCGTGGAGTTCGCAAGAAAAATCACTTGGGCTTAACAGTTATAAGCGCAGTCGGTGGCATCGAGGCAGCGGCATCTCGTCAAGGAGAAGGAAGTAGTTGTCGCACTGCGAAACAACACGGGCTATATAACAGTAGACATTGTGCATGGCCTTGTGCAATATTTATTCACAGTTGATTTCTTACTCTAATGTTTAGCCAATGACATTGTTTTCAATGAATCTGTAACAGTCGTTGATGTATGGAATACAGCCGAAGTCCGTTTAAACATACTTGAAGAGGAGTCGTATTTGGAGATAATAAGACCTATAGAAACTATAGTCCCAATAAACTGCACAGCGTAGAACTTTGTTTACAACATAGCGACATAGTTTTTAGCAATAATATTTCTTATTCCAGGTTTATTTTATTATTGTGTATTTTGGAGGTTAAGCCAACATGGCGGACATTCCGAATATCGTATGCTGTGATTGGTTGCTGTCCATTGTGTCCGCACAAGAAACAGAATATTATCATTTCCTATGTCAGCTTATCTTTCCACACGAGCACTTTTGAGCAGTTGTGAATCTGAAGGAAAGAAGACATATAGGTTAGTTGTGCGAGCGACTTATGTCCTATGCGTACGGTTATGCTATCAATAGTGAACTAACGTTTAGGCTGTTATCTCGGGCCGAGAGTGTAAGCTACTGATTACTTGTCGCTGTAGTCATTGGTCGTGAGAGCCAGCTGCTTGACCGCCGCGGCTGTACTTATCACGCTGAATAATGTAGCTGACTGTGTAGTAGAGATCTGCTTAGCACGTCATGGCGAGGGGAGGGTGGGAGGAGAGGGCAAAGTCGCTGAATATTATATCTGTGGATCGGCTCCGGGCGCGTGAACGGACGTGAATAATGGATGCCACGACGTCGGTGGATGCGCGGCTGATCACATCGCGCTCCTTGTAACTCCTTGAATGTTTTAGCAGAAGGTTGCTAGGAGGTGGGGGAGGTGGCGGTCCAGTGTCGGAGGACTCCTACCCCCCCCCCCATCTCCCCACAACAAACCCTGACCCCCTAATTGTAAAGTGATGAGCCCCTGGACGGTCCAGATGGCGCCCCTGGCAGCTGGTCTTACCCCCTGCACCCCTCACCGCCCAGCTCTCTTGCCACAGACTCTATCCTTTTGTGAGCTGCGGTAGGTGGCGGAAATCTGGTCGTTCTCTTCTTCCCTGTCTTCCTCGGGTTGCTTCTACACGTCCTATTGAGCCTACTGCTGCATTATGTAATGAGAGGTCTGGCTTTCATCAAGAGCAGCAGTGCGTGGCATCGATGCGATTCTTCAGCTGATGGTAGCGATCTGTTCCATTGTGTGAGGAGACGCTATTAATAACATATCTTTAAAACAAGTTTTATATTAAATAATGCTTCATTACAAATAAATTTGCAAAAAAAATTTTTTTCTTTTACAGTTTTTAGGAAGTGGGAGCTACAATTTCTCCAGCACCACAAACTCTTGTACAGTAATGTAAAACGGTTTAAAATCTACCGGCACGGTTCACACATGGGAAAATCCAGGGACCGATCCCGCCTGGATTCGAACCCGGATAATATTCCGTCCTGGTTACAGAAACAAAGACATAACTGAAACCACCGCCATCCCTTCAGACTAATGCTTGGATTATTCACTAGGCAATCCGGGTTCGAATCCAGGCGGGATCGGTCCCTGGGTTTTCCCATGTGTGAACCGTGCCGGATGATGCCGCTGGTCGGCGGGTTTTCTCGGGGATCGCACGTTTCCCCCGCTCCTTCATTCCGGCGCTGCTCCATACATCATGTTACTTCTCACTAGCGATACAGATCTAGAAATGTTGCGCGCTTACCAACGTTTCTTCAGTTCACTTTACCAGCGTTCTCTATGTGAGACAAGAGCTCTTAGTTGTCGAAAATATGTAAATTCTCAGTTGCCGACATTTTTATATGGGTGTCACAGAAAAATTCTGCAAAACCTGTTTCGCCAGTTTTGTGAGATTTAACCCGGATCGCCTAGTGAATAATCCAAGCATTCGCCTGAAGGGATGGCAGTGGTTTCAGTTATGTCTTTGTTTCTGTAACCAGGTTGGATAAAATTGCGACTTAAATATACGGTTAAAGTTAAATTAGCGTGCCTGTATTGAAGTGAAGGTGAATAGAATTTGTGCTACAATCGCAATTTACGCATTTTTCTTCTCAGAATTATATATATATATATATATATATATATATATATATATATATATATATATATATATATAGCGAAAAATAATATAATCCAACACCAAGCCTTTAAGTGGCTCTCTAGACAGGCTGTGCTTGTGTGTGTAACACGAATAAATAATTACAGTATTGGGAGGAGAGAGTAAACAGAGGGCAGTGTATCGCAGACTTCTGACTGGGCGCCCGTAGCTTGCCTGCCTCGAGTTATTCCGTAAAGTCAGACCATACAACTGAGAAGCGATGGATTGTGAATGGCGAGGGAACGGGAGTACCCCGGGAAAACCCGCTGACAATCGGAACTTCCGCCACGTAACCCGCTCGTGAAAACTCGGGATCTCACCTCGCTGGGAATCGAACTTGATTGCCTAGGTGAGAGGGGAGGGGCGCTCGAGGCACTGCGCCAACCACAGCTGTGGTGCTGTAAGGGTGCCACTGACTCGCATATGTATACACTGTTTCATAAAAGTTTGGGCAAATTTTACAGCTACTTATGGTCAATAATTTGTAATATTTTGTGATTTGTAGCACAATGCAAGACATTTTTAGATTTAAAATGAAACTGAGATGTCCATTTCAGCATTTGTATTTGAAAGTTTTTCCTGCATAGTGCCGCAAATCACAAAATATTACAAAATATTGCCACTTGCTGTCAAATTTACCCAAACTTATATGAAACTGAGCATATTGTACTATTACTTCTTAGGAGAAGAAAGGGGAACCCTGTTCTACCCGGAAGCCTATCAACAAGCTTGCAATGTCTTACAATTATTTTTTTTTTCTGTGGGACTTATTGGTGACCATATAAGATCAAGTTTTATGTGACTCATATTGTTTATATTTTGGCGTTTTTCCGGTAGTTTTTTTTTCCTGCATTCGGCATTGTGAAAACTGTTTTTATCGATTTCGAAAGACCCAAGAATCATCTTTGTAATAGCGTGATGAATTTTGAAAGTTACAACGCCATAGATTTACGTGTGTGTTCCTATCTTCAAAATTTAAATGTAATGTGTGGTAAGAGGGCGTGGTACATAATTTAGAGCTAATAATAGTCGGTTAACTTTTTAGGTTTCTCAAAACAATCCTAGACAATAATTTGTACAACTTTCTGAGCAAAAATGGTTCTCATGTAACGTATTTCTGTATAACTATCTCTGACACCGAAATATCGAACATTTAATTACATTGCGAGACTTCACGCTTAACAAATGTATCTTTCTAGGTAAATGTTTGCTTATAAATTTGACAAATATCGTTATTTAGGGTTATTAATTATTATTTTTTTTCCAAATTGTGTTTCGAAAACTATTATACTTCAATTGGAATTTTCAGCGTTTAGTTATCTTTTTAAGAAGTTACGTCACAAAAATAAAGGAAAGTCACAATTTGCTGGAAATCATTTGAAGCACAGGAAGGGCTCACCACTTGTGTCGTTTACCTCACTCTGGCTGACCAGATGCCTCTGACCACTTGAGAAGTGATTTCCCCCGATGCCACAAGTGAAGGTCGACATAGCACGTGTAGCCAGCCAATCAGCTGGAGTGCCGTGACGTACACTACTGCTTGGGGAGTTGTCATAGTCTCCAACACAACTCGCATCTTGATATACAACCAAGCCTCGTGAAGCGCTGGTCAAACACTAGCATTGCCTTCTCTATTATTGCCTGGGTTAAATTACCGGTCAGGCCATTCTGATTTTGGTCAGTTAGGTGCCGGTCTACGGTGCGAGAGGTCCTGGGTTAGAATCCAGGTACGGGCATGGATGTGTGTTGTACCTATTATGAAATCATTGATGGTTTATTTAAGATATTATCTACAACATCTCTGAAAATACTTAATTGTAATAGTTACTCTATGATTGTTGATTTGAAAATGTTTGAACTTATAATAGCTAATATTTTATGCTCAATAAAATTTATGGAGAAGTTTCATTTCTAACTATGTGCTCTAGAACACTTTATTTAAGAGAATACATCTGTTTTCTTATCTGAAGCTCTTGAATAATCTCGAGCTTTGGAAGCCGTTCAAAAACATTCTGAAAGTAATCCTACCGAAAACAAATATTTTCAGTTAACTGACTCAGTTGCTAATATAACTAATGAGGATACTACTGCAGCAGTAGAAATAAGAGCTACAACATGTATGTTTTGTGGTTATAAATTCACCCTAGGAGTTCTTGTCCTGTTAAATATTCTGAATGACATTCATGTGGGAAACAAGGGAACTTCTCAAAAGTCTGTAAATCAACTAAACGTAAATATCTGAACGCTGCAGAAACTGTTATTTCTGTTGCTGTTTCAACCACATCATTGTTGTCTGTGGCTCTAATAAATTTGAAATTAATGGAATTGCGATTACGGCTCTCATTACTGCTGGTAATACTGAAAGTTACATAAATGAAATAATAGTTAAGAAACATAAAATTAAATGTCTACCTAATAATGCTAAAATAAGAACGGCTTCGTCAAACCTTTGAATGGCCGTCACTAAATGCTGCTATGTTTGATTATGCCTTGAAGAACACTTTCATACAAACGTCAAACTCTCAGTTGGACGGTGTGATGCATCAATAGACCAGGCGCCAATTTCTAGATCGGTATAAAATATTTTTCTGCATTTAAACGATCTTATAAAAAGTATTTTATCCCTACATCCTTTGATTATGAAAACTGGGTTTACAGGAATATTATACTTTTCATAAGACTATTTCAAATACAAAAAAATTACAGCATGTTTTACTGATAACTTAAAATTGGTGCATAGTCTATTGATGCCTAGGTTATGTTCGGATTTAATTCTTGGCCATGACACACTCTGTCAACATTCCAGTGTTGAACTTCGCATTTGTCTTCAAATATGTGACCTTTTACGTGCTAGTGTCCCTCCAGCTCATTTACTCTCCAACTTAACTTCTGATTGTCACTAAACAGCTGTTAAATCTCGCCGTCACTCATAAGAAGACGAAGAGTTTATTAAATCAGAGGTTAGCGAGCTGCTTGCGTATGACATAATAGAATGTAGTAATTCTCCATGGAGAGCTCAAATTCTTGTAACTTCTGGTGAAAATAATAAAAAAAGTTTGGTTATAGACTATTCTCAATCCATAAATCTGTTCACGCTCTTAGATGCCTATCCTATTTCTTTCGTAGACTTTAGAGTAGCAACAATTGCCAAGTATTCTGTATTTAGTTCAATAGATCTTCGCAGTGCTAATTATCAGATTGAAATTCCTGAGCAAGATAAACAGCATACCGCTTTTGAAGCTGGTGGTAGACTATAGCAGTTTACCAGAATACCGTTCAGAAATTAAAATGGTGTGTCTTCATTAAAAAAAATGGTTACTGTTACTGAAACTGAATGGTTATAAGGTACCTTTGCAAAATTTGGATGATGTAACTACATGTGGTAAAGACCAGGAAGACCATGATATAAACGTAGGAAGATTTATGCCAGCGGTAAAGTAATATACTCGTACAATGAATTAAAAAAATGTTTATTTTCTCTCAAATCTGTCAATATTCTCGGATACCAAATTAGTGACAAGGAAATTAAGCCTGATCCAAGTCGCTTCGAATCTATACTAGAATACCCTGCCCCTCATGATCTACCTACATTCTGTGATAAAATAAGTCCTTAGTGAACAATAACATGTTCCTCTTCCTCCCAAGGCTCTTGCTGATTTTGAACAAATAAAACGAAATATAGCAGCCTCGGTTTTGATGGCCGCAGAAGATGATGTTCCATTTGTAGTTGAGATTGACGCATGTATTTATGCTACAGCTGCGACACTAACTCAAAGTGGAAGGTCCGTAGCTTTTTTCAAGGACTTTGTCACACTCAGCTGTTGAAAAATAGCCAATGCAGTTGTTGAAGCTCTTAAGAAGTGGAGACATGATCTTATCTGAAGGCATTTTACACTAATTACTGATCAAAAATCAGTACAGTTTATGTTCGATAACAAGGTAGAAGGGAAGATAAAGAATGAAAAGATTTTGCATTGGCGCCTAGAACTAACACCCTACTCCTATGACATAGTTTATTGATCTGGAAAAGAAAATACTGCGGCGGATGGTTATTGTCTAGAATCTGCTTGACTGTGTTTTGGAAAGTTTTCTCAACTACATAGTTCTCTATGCTATCTAGGAGTCACTCGAATGTTTCATTTTATAGAGGAGCAAAATCTACAATACTCCATTGAAGGTATTAGGAAGACGTTGCATGTTGTCAGATGAAGCCGAAATTCTTCATTAGAGAAAATGAAAAGTTAATAAAACCGACTACCCGTGTCGAGAGACTAAATCTGGATTTTAAAGGCCCAATACCTACAACAAATAAGAATCGCTACATACTGACTGTTACAAATATCAAAGTTTCTTGGACACACACTATTGTGGGTGAATGTTCAAAAAACGTTTAGGTTTATAATACTAAACCATTGCAAGAGTCTTTCAAAGATCATACTGACTGTTGTTGAAGAGTATCCGAGATCCCCTTTTGTTATTTTGTGTGCAGATTTATCCACTGCCTCTGTCATTCAAGGCCTCCAACAACTAATATTCATGTTCAGAGTACCGTCCTACATCCACGCAGATCAAGAATCGTCTTTTATGTCAGATGAATTAATATTCTACCTTCATTCTCTAGGAATCGCTCCTAGTCGTATTACTCCATATAGTCTCCAAGGCAATGGGCAGGCAGAGTGGATAGGATAGTTTGGAAAACTGTATATCTTACACTTAAAACTAAGAACTTGCCTATCTGTCGCTGGGAATCAGTACTCCAAGAATCTTTACTTGCGATAAGAGCATTGCTTTACACGTCGACTAATGCTACGCCTCATGAACGCATCCATTGTTCCGGCACCAAAGGAAGTCTCAAAGTGGGAACTCATTACCAAAATGGCTAATGTTTTCAAATAAATTTCTCATGAGGAACATATTGTGCAAGGTAAGTATGATCCTTTAGTGGAAGAGGGGGCACAAATAGAAGCAAATCCTATGTATGCGAGAGCATAATTGTCTGATGGACGGGAAACGACAGTCTCTAATATACATTTGGCTCCATGAGGCGAACCTCCTATTGAAGATTATAGGAATGTATATAAATTCATATTAACAGTGACGAAGTAGAACTACAACAAGCAATAGTATCTGAGCCTTCCTTAGTTGAAGAAAGAGAGTCACCTTCTGCAATTCCGCTTGCACCTACAGGGACTCATACCAGATCCTCTCCACAAGTCGCTGATGAAACTTACAGGATTGCAGAACCTAAACAGGATGATCCTCCTCCCAGACGCTCTACTAGGAACAAGAAAATACCTGCTCGATTAGAAGACTTTATCATTCTCTAGGCTGGGGAGAGTGATATGATCGGAAACTGCATTTGTTGTACGATTTTACGGGGAAGTGTCTAAATTGTACGGATTTGAAGACTTGTTGATTATTAAATAAATATGTAGGGCCTTTTGACTTTTCCGTTACCGACACGGGCTTTGTGTTCGTTGTTTTCGCGTATATTTTCTTCATTGGTTGATGTCTCTTAAATAATACGCATTACCTTATTGGCTAGTTGCTGTTCAGCGCCGCACAGTTAGCCAATCACGCACGAAGTAGTTTTTCATGACTGATTTGTTTTCTAAAATGGCGTCACGTTTTACTGCTGTTAATTGCGTGTGTGCAGGCCAGGCCTGTGAATGCAGTGGACGTTTGTACAGATTTTGTATTCTCGTTGACGGTGCAGGATATTATCAGCATGCATTGGCCTCTGAAAGCAAGTTGTTTATTTGCCTTAACGCACGGTACAAATCCATGCTGTAACAGTTTTTG